>PVIR01011588.1:0-46750 GCA_004026965.1 Petromus typicus
ATGACCCCCTTGGAGAACAGTGACTCTGGCCTTTCTAGGGGAGTGTACAGCCCCTAGGCCTCTCTGGGCCGGGTGGCCCTGAGCAGTGAGTGACGTGCTGCCTGGTGGAGGCCTTTCTTGATGCTCCTGTACTTTAGCATTTTTCTCCCTTTGCCTTGCAACCAGCCATATGGCTTCTTTTGGAATTACCTGCTGGCAGTCTTCGTGGTAGATGGGCACATTAATGAGGATCACGGGAAGCTGTCTAGATTTTCCTTTTTCCGATCTGGATGACATTAACATTCATTTATTCACTATACATTCTTATAATAGAACTAGTTCCCTGTGGATATTTTTCTACAGTAATATGTTAAGGCTTTCTCCCTCCCTCCCTCCCTCCCTCCCTTCCTCCCTCCATTCCTACCTCTTTTCCCTTCCTCCCTTGCTTTTTATCATCCATACCTCTAATAATTCCACACCGAAGACACACTTTCCCTTATCCTTTAGCTGGAAATTAGGAAAAGCCACTTGATGTCGAGGATGGAGGGAAAGGGTGTGGGCTCCTTTGGTAAAAAAGAGGCCTGGGATTTATTGGTCTGGCAGCAAAAGATAGTTCTTGCAGGTGTGGTGCTATGTGCCTAGAATCCTAGTACTCTGGGAGGTTGAAGCCAAAGTCTCAAGTTCAAGCCCAGCCAGGGCAATTTAGTGACTTTCTGATACCCTGTTTCAAAATAGATCAATCAATCAATCATTCAGGTGAGGGCATAGAGCTCAGCATGAAGACCTTAGGTTCTGTTCCCAGCACCCCAAAATAAAAATGTACTTCTCAGCTCTCCTGTTCCAATGCCTCTCCTATTCCTTTGGTTTTGGAGGTTAGAACACTCAGATTAGCCAGAGAGTTTAGAGGCCACTTACTTGAAAAGAGTCACCGCTCTAAAGCTCTAGAGATGATTATCAACTACCTGACTCAGAGAAGTAATGAAACTCCCCTCTGAGGGAAGGTGTTCCTGCCCAGGACAGGCTGGAAAATACCATTTGGTTTCCAAGCCATGGCTTGAGTTTCTGATTTACTCAGAAATGCCAAGTTGAGGCCCACAGCAGAGACAGCAGCTACTGCATGCACACCCACCTCCCCCAGCCTGCCCCACCCTCCCTGCCGGCTTCTCTGCTTCAGAAGGTTACGGGGCTGGTGGATACTGCAGCTTTGGTTTGGAGGTAAAGAAATGGGTTTAGTTCTTACCTCTAATCACCTCATTGCTTGTTCGATCTTGACCTTGAACCTATTTTCTTCAGTCTAGGCTGGGGTTGTTCCCCTTCTCACAGGGTTAAGAGTTCTGGCCCTGACCTTGATGTGTCTTATAATTTTACCTCTCCATTATCTTTCTGAGAAAAGCACCTGAGTAAGTCTTGCATGGATGGCCTGATGCTCATTCAGCCTTCTCACCTGTGAAATGAGAGGACAGACAAACTCAAGGTGACATGCAGGTTGGGTATAAGGGAAGGTCCCTCAAGGGGGCAAGATTTCAGCTCCCACATTTCATGGGTACAACTCACTCCTGGAGGTTATTTGACAGACTTCAGGAATGCAACACTGAACTGGGAGAGAAAACAGAAAGACCCTCCTTCTTCCACTCTTCCTGAGCATCTGAATCGGTGGGGCTGATGTCTGCCTCGGGGCGCAATACTTTGGACCCTGCCTTGAATACCTAGGAGAGACACTCTGTAGTTAGGTTTCTGTTTTTCAGCCTATGTCATTGTAGGGAAGGGAAACGAGGAAGGCCTGAGAGTGTTAAAAACCAAGGGAGAGACAGTCCTGGGAAATGGCAGAGTAACAGCGAAAGTTGGAAAGGCCCGAGAGAAGTGAGATATCCAAGAGGTGTAATGTAAGGAGGCTCCACTGTTTTCTGAGTCAGTCTGAAATCCAGCAACCCTGATAAACACACTTCTCAAGCTCATACCCTGGTGTCCCACCCACCTCACCCTTGTTCCAGGAATGAACAACAGTACCGATGACTGACAGGCAGTAACAGGCTGCTCACATGAAGTGACATGGTAATGAGCTGTTGGAATTGCCCAAAGTCGATTGGCTTATTTAGCCAATTGAGATTGGCTATAAAAAAGGACTAGCTCCTCCATAGTAAAAAAAAAAAAAAACAAAAAAAACAAAACACTGTCACTTTACTGACAATTAAAGGTGAGTCTGGCATCATGATAAGAACTGGATGTTCATTATCGCTGTATTCTGGTCAGGTGGTATTACTGATCATGCAGTAAATCAGCTGTGGTGAACACTGAGACTTTACTGAGCTCTTTGCACCCCACTATAATCCTCCGTGCCCTAGCCTTGGGAAATGTTCTCATGGTGAACCTTGGCTGGACCTTCATCTGTCTGGCTGTCCCTCAGCTCCATCTCCTGACATTTACAGCCTGAGCTCTGGCTCAGTAGCTGGCTCTGCCTGATCTTTCCCTTCCTGTTCCTTGAATTCCCTTGCACTATTCCCTCTGCCTGGAATTTGCTCTCCTAGGACTTTTCCCGAGTCCTCCTTGCCATTTGAGTCTAAGTGCCCCTGTCAGAGAGCCTCCCCACACTCACACATCCCCTCTTGCTGCCCATGCCTGAGCTCTCGTCTCCACAGCACATCAGCACCCGGAGAGGGCTGCTGCACAGCTGCCCCAGCACATTTGGGGCCGACGCATACTGGATTGCCAACGGGTCTCTGTTAGACCAGTGAACTCTGGGCTGACTTTACCTGTGTGTTTCAGAATTGTCCCAAAGAAGCAGTGCCTTTTTATGTAATGTTGTGTCTGTATGTTCTCCGCAGTGGTGTGTCCTGAAGGAAGCTATTCTCTGGATGAGCAGTGTATTCCCTGTCCCATTGGGTTCTACCAAGAGCAGGCAGGCAGTGCGGCCTGTATCCCATGTCCCGCCGGCAGAACAACCATCGCCACTGGAGCATTCAGCCTGACGCACTGTAAGTCCTGGGGGGCTGGTGAGAAGCCTGGAAAGGTGCAGGAGAGCTGTGCAGCCTTGCACTGAAAATGTTTGGGCATTTTTTTCTTTCTGTGTGGGGCTATTCTGACCATGGAGTGCTGCTCAATAGTCTCGGTAACCCACTTTCACTTGGTGTCAGCAACAGTGCATCCAGACAGGACTCAGGATTTGTCAAGTGTCTCTTGGGTTGGGTGAGGACAGTCTTGCTTGTTGTCTTGTAATGGGAGGGGCCACCCTCTTTGGCTCCTATCATGTGCCAGGCTCGGGGCCAGGACTGTCACCAATGCTGTCTCATTCAGTCCTCCCAACAGCCTGACAGGTAAATAATTTTAGCTTCATGATTATGAATACAAAGTCTAAGGCTCAGAGAAGTGAAGTGACTTAGCCAGAGTATCACAGCTAATAGGTGTTTGACCTTGATTTTGTCTGATTCTGAAACTTCTCAGTTTTGTAAGTCAGTCTTATCAGATCAGGAAGGAGGTGTTTTCTGCCCAGAAGAGTTTTCATTACTGCCATGCTGTCTACACTCTCTTCTGGTCCTGCTTTTGCCGAGACCATACATAGGTGTGGCCTTCCTACATGTCATGCGATTTCACTTGGCCTGCTTACCTTCACTGATATGGTTAAGGTTTTCCCAGCCAAGACACACAATTTCCCTTGTGATATAGCTTTTCATGTTTGTCTGAAATTGTGTCAATGTGAGGCAAACCACCATTACTTCCAATGTGAGTAATTTCTAGAACTTTTCAAGCAAGCACTCCAAAAGAGGCAGGTCTTTGATTCTGCCCATGTCAGAAGAACTGTCCTGTAGGCAAGTAATTCCAAGAAAGCCAGAGCGGGAGCAATTGGGTAGGTGCAGCCCATTTCTCCTCCAGAGTGGAGACTTCCCCCGTGGTGAAATGCCCAGCTTATTTAGGTGCTACCTTTCCCTCTTGCCCACCTACTACCAAGCTTCTGGTCAGGGATAGCCTTGGGTGCTATCACTGTTTCCCTGGAGCTCTTTCTTAAAAGGGCACTAGTATCACATACTGATTTTTTTTATGGAGGGGATGTAACAGAAATGTGGGAAACAGAACAGAGGCTAATGCTTGCACTAGTCATGTTCAGTCCCTGCTCTGTGCTCACATTGGCACGTGACCGGGTTAATATTTCTTCCCTGAATATTAACTGTGTTATCTGTTCCTTGGGCTGGCAATGCCTCACTCAAAGGCATGTCTTGGTCCAGCTACCCTGACACATCATCACTGACTGAGAGGCTCAGATATCAACCATCTGCCCCTCCAGAAAACAAACAAACCAAAAACAGTATTGAATTCCTGCTTCCTGTCAAGTATAGACTAAGTATTTAATTAAAATCTCTTTCCTCAAGGAATATAGGTGCCAGTTGGGGAGGAAGTGAGTGTATAAATATAATGTGCTGTAATTAATAGTTTAGTGAAGGTGTATTTTTGGATGCTATTTCAGTAGATTTTCTAGGGCTGGAAGGCCTGGTATGGGTGGAGTGGTAAACTGAGGGCTAGAAGTAGAAAAAATTTCCAGGAGAGGAAAAAGCCTGAGCACAAGGATATAAGTATTCACTCATAGATTTATCCCTAATTATTGATTTGTCCCTATTTATTGATAAGTCTCTGGGGTAGTTGTGAGCGAAGCCTGTTGTAGTCACTAAATCTTCAGTCAAATGAGTAGCAACAGCCACCAACCTTGTATTCATGGAAGAGTAGGGATGGCAATGCTTCCAGCTAGGAGGGAGAGGCACAGGTCCCAGGAAGATCAGTCAACAGTCAGATAGATGCGGCTGTGGTGCCTGATGTGTCTGTTCTGTTCAGACCGCTGGGACAGGACACCATAGCCTGGGAGGCTTACTCCAGTAGGACTTTCTCCTCTTGATTCTAGAGGCTGAAGTCCAAAGTCAGGGTGCTGCCAGATTCTGGGTCTGATAATATCATTGTAGATGGTGCCATCTTGCTGTGTTCCCACATGGAAGGAAGGCAGATGAGCCTCTTTTCTGAGAGTCTTGATCCCACGCAGGAGGGCTCCCCCCACTCATCTCATCACGGCCCAAGGCCCTACCTCCTGCCAGCATTGTACTGAGGATTAGATTGACCATAGCATGAATGCTCCCTAGGTCAATGCAGACTAAAATGTGTGGACGTGGTTTTTATAACTTTGGTGACATACCCCAGGCAGAATAATTTTGTGAAGAAAACAGGCTCGCTTTGGCTCATGGTTCTGGAGGTGGGAAGCCGTCGAACTCCATTGGATGATGGTGCTGCTGGCTGAGTCCCAAGACGACGCAGGCAGTATGTGGCCAGAAGCAGGAAGCACTGTGCATCTCTTGTGTCTCTTTGGATCTCTCTCCCTCATCATAAAGCCACCAGGATTCAGCCATGGTGGCTCTACCCTGATGACCTCCTCTACTTTTAATCACCTCCTAAGCTCCCTCATCCATGTCACAGTCTGATTAAATTTCATCACCGGGATCACATTTCACCCACAGCAGGAAGTGGGGACAGTAAATGGCAGAGTCCGCACTGTGTTGGCAGGAGGAGAGCACCTCAGTAGAGCGACCAGTGGCTGCCAACGCCTGTGTCTGAGCAGCAGGAGTGGGCAGCAGAGTGGTCAGACACTAAAGGCAGCAGTGGGCTGTCCAGGCTGGGGCAGGGCTGGCAGGGACCCTGAGTGTCATGCTTTGGTGAGGTGGGAACCCTGGAGAGCTAAAGCAAGTGTTGGGCCAAAGGGGAGATTGGTCACCTGGGGATGACCTGGAGCCAGGACTGGAGTGGGAGGAGCCCAAAGGCAGTCACTGAGTAATATGTCTGTCTCTCATTGTAGGTGTCACTGACTGTCAGAGGAATGAGACAGGCCTGCAGTGTGACCAGGATGGCCAGTACCGAGCCAGCCAAAGAGACGAGGCCAGTGGGAAGGCCTTCTGCGTGGACAGCCAGGGGCGCAGGCTGCTGTGGTCACAGTCGGAGGCCCTGCTCTCTGAGTCTCAGTGTCTGAGTATGTGCTTGTGGTGAGGCTGGCTGCATGCTGGGTGGGGGCGTCTCCACAGAAAGGAAGAGGCATGAGATGCCCTTGACTTTCTACTTTTGGAGATATCAGAACAGTGGGAGGAACAAATAACTTTTCACTTAGATCTAAAAGTTGTTAATATTTTGCCTATTTTGGAATCATTTAAAAAGTAATTTTCAGACAGCCTGAGACCTCACCCCTAAATACGTCAGCACACACAAATGGTAAATGTTGGTAAGAATGAATCTCCCACGTCTTCCTTCTCTGTAGGCCAGGGGTCTCTCCAACTGAGATTTCACTGAAAACTGAGTGAATATAGTAGAAAGACTGGGTGTTAGTCTTTGTTCCTAAACTTCTTGTCAGGTGACCCAGAGTGAGCTTCTTACTGCCCCATCCCCCGTGGTCCTCTGCGTCCTGTCTGCTTCCTGAGATGTTGTGAGGGTCACCATCATCCTATCACAGATGCTCAGTGAGTGTTACCCTGTGCCAGGCAGTTTTTCTGTAGCTAACAGTGGTTACCACCTACATCCTATAGTACAAGGCATGGTGGAGTCTGCAGAGCAGAGGGCAGGACCATGCTCTCCAGGGTCAGAAGTGGTTTAACACCCATGGGTCCCTTTGTTGTGTGTGTGGTCTTAAGCAAGCACCTGTCCTCAGTGGTTGCTTTGTCTATGAAATGAGGACATCCCAGCCTGTGTGTGTGGCTTGGGTGCATGTTAGCAATGGTGTGACTGTCAGCAGTCAGGGACAGTTCAGAACAATGAGTCAGCTTGGCCACAGAAGCTGCCTGCTTCCTCTGTGCTTCACCAGGAGCTGGCTGGCCATGACTCCTGCCCGCTTCCCAAGGCTCCTCCGTTTGCTAGAGCTCCTGCTTCCCTTCCTTCTGATTGTGGCCAGACTCTCAGCACCGCTGTGCGAGGACAGGGCCTGGTGTCCTTAAGCTTGCTGTGTGCCAAGTGGCCCATGTGTTCCTACACAGGATACATGTTATTGTCACTAGTAACTTAGTGGGGGAAACTGAGGCAGAGTGCAGAAGTGTGTGTCTTCATTTGACAGTGAGGACACACCACATCTCTGTTTTCCTCTGTGTGTGTCGGACTCCCAAACCACTGTTTTCCATTGCACCAAGCTGTGCCCCTCCCATGATTTCTCTCCTTCCTCCTTATGTGCAACCCACATGCACACATGACTTAATGTGCATGCATACACAGCATTCACACATGTACATGTTCAGACCCATGTTCACACACACACACACACACACACACACACACTCTCTCTCTCTCTCTCTCTCTCTCAGCCTGCCTGTCCTGTAGGGAAGTCAGTACACCTAACTACAAACACCAGAGAATCCAAGTGAGAAATTATCATCTACTGTTCAAAGCTGTTGTCCTCTGACAAGGAGCTAACAAATTCCAAGGTCCTTTGCGGGGGCAGCATGTGTGTGTGTGTCCCCGTGGACACACTGAAAATCCAACAATAAATAGTCTTATTCTTTCTCAGTCTCCGCCTTTGTGGGCAGAGCTAACAGTTGTGGGAACTGGTGCTGACAGATGCTCTAGGAGATTAGCTGGGCAGCTTCTTTTTGGAGGCAGGAAAAGGTCCACAGAGGAGGCCACTTGCCCAGGGCTCACTGGTGCTTACTGGCCTTTCTGAGGTCACTGCCTCCTCTCATCCTTACCCACAGCTCTGCTTTGAGGACTGTCACATGCAGCTCGCAAAGCCTGTCACGGCCTGTTGTTCCCAACAGTGGCAGCAGAAAGGATGGTTTAATCAGCAGCACTTGAAGCATCCACGGTCACAGCTCAGCTCTGACTGTTCTGAGGTCACCTCCTGATGCTGCTGGCTTATTCACCACCCTAGGTGGTCTTCAATATCTTAGGTTTCTCGTGCATGCAAGCTTTGAGCTCAATACTTCCTCTCTAGATAGGCAAAGGATTTCCATATTAATAAACTGTGCCCCTTGGAATGTCAGCTTCTCTCTCAGAATCCCTTCTGTGCCTCTGAGAGGAACTTGCTTCTTAGAAGGCAACTGAGGCTCATACTGGAGGCTTTTGCCCTTCAGAACATGCTGAGGACACAGCTCAGCTCTGTACCTGCAGAGGTTCCCTGAGTGAGACTGGCCTCTGCTCCGCTGTTGCCACCCACGGTCCAGGCCCCACTGCTACCTCCAGCCTTGCTGCCAGAGCCTCTGTACTACTGCTCCAGCCCAGCAGTTTCGCAGCACAGCGATTTAAGTGGCCGTCCTGCTTATGCAGGGTCCCCCTGCCTTGCCTTAGCATCAAGTAAGTTTGCAGTTTCCGAGCATCCTGTCTGGACTCGCCTCACTGGGCTGTAGTTTCTTCTGAGCTAGATCTGTAGCTTCTTTCCTGTTCTTTTCTAGAGAGGTGGGGACTTGCTAATGAGAAGTGCTCTAGTCATCCTCCAAACTGTTTCTTCAAAGTCTTCAGGGAAGTTTCCCTTTTCTGAACACCAGCAGATTCTTGAGCTACATTGAGTACGATTTTGGCAGAATTTAATTAGAAATTGAAAGACCTTGTAAATATCATTTGCTCTCCTAGAATGTTTGTTCGTATGCTCTATAGCAATCTAGACTTAGGGACACTCCTGTATCATGGCATTTGCGGGACTGGAGCTCAGCTTTCCAAAGAAGGTACCGAAGAGTAGAAAACTAATGTGACAGAAGGAGACAACAGCAGAAGGGCCCAGTGTGGGCTGAGTTAGAACTTAGCAACCTCAGTGATCAAAGTGGAAGGACTGTTTTGTAAACTTAGAGTGATTTTCTATGTCAACATTTTTGAAGAATGTTTTTCTATATTAATGCTTTCTTCTTCCTGCCCCATCCTATGAGAAAGAACTTTTTTTTATTCTCATGGTTTTATCATGAAAGCTAAGAAAAGATCACTTTGGATGGTCCAGATGTATTTTCTACTTAGACTTAATGCTTCTTCATTAAATACACGTGGCTTGGTAAAAGCCAGTCTCAACGTAAACTGATCTATAAAGCATTGGATGTATGTAAAATGAGTGCTCACATATAGGTGTATAATTACATCTACAAAGAGCTGTGTACTTCGGGCTTATTAATGAATCTTGCTTTTTGATAGGTGCCTACAAATCACACACTTGGGCATTTGCAGGCCAGCAGATGATTCTCACTCAGAAGTTATCCTCCCTGTCTTTAGTTAGTGAGGGGTGAGTTAGTTCCAAGTCACAAAGCTTTGATACATTCTTTCTCTTCCTCTTCATTCAGCTAGTTCTATGAGCAAGTGGCTATTATTCCAACCCCAAAAGGGACTCAAGAGCTATGTATTGATCACTGCAGAAGCAGATGCTAATATGTCGATGGGACAAATATTGTGGTAAAAATGCCTCAGCCACACAGCCCATCCACAGATTCATGCAAACCCATACACACAGTATCTGATATAACAGGAGTGTAAGTTGTTTTATGGGAAGAAATATTCTGATAAAATAATTTCATGGTATGCATAGCATTTAAAGACAAAAACAGAAAAAATAAAGTTTAGATAGAGAAAAACAATAACAAAGAGAAGATGGGAGTTGAAATGTGTCCCACGGCGCAGGTATTTTGTAATATCTGGACATGGAGGACGAGGTAAGTTGCAGCTCCAGTAGCAGACATGAGCAGCGAGCTTTGTGTGATGAGGGTGCTCGCAGGAAGGGAGTTCCCGGCTGTCTTGTCAGGGGACCTGACTTCGCTCATGCTCTACTTAAGCCTCATGGAGCTGGACTACGCCCTTCCCGGTCAGATTGTGTCAGTCTGCTTTATTTCCAGTGATGCGGCTATTCGAGAAGGCCCCCGAATGGAAGGTGGTCCTTACCGCTGATGCTCCTGGGGTGGTCAAGTCCACGGCTCCCAGTTCCGAATCTCCTCTGATGCAGTGTTTGGCAGGTGAGGAGTGCCGGGGAGACGGGCGCATGGGGAAAGGAGTAGGAACATTCTTCTCTGATGTTGGGGAGACAGAAGAAAGCATGTCATTAAAACCATAATAAAAAAGCAGTTTGTCAAAAGCATTATGAATCCATTAATTTTCAACATGTATATTCAACCCATAATTTCATTGCAGAGTTTATCACACATCTTTTAAATGACAAGAAGCATATGAAATACTAGGGACTAGAATGAACATACTTGGGTATAGAGCTATTTACAGTGTGTATCTGTCTACTGCAACCATGAGGTCAGACAGGTAGTAATAACAGCTAATACTTATTGAACACGTGTCTTTACATGGATTATTTTGCGACCCAATAACCACCATAAAGTAGCTGTTGTGATCCCAAGTTACACTAAGTGTAAGTCTATGGACACAGAGTTAGCAAGTGAAAGAACTTAAATTCAGAGTCAGGTTAGTGGATATTAAACCTACGGACTTGACCATTGTTGCATTATGCATCCTTCAGGAATGAAGTGGTTTGTTTGTTAATTAGCACACTAGAATAAGTCTGGAATATCTGCTCAGGCTCTTGTGAGCATTTGCTCTTCATAGCATGCAGTGCAGGATGGGAAGAAGGAGCTGAAGACAATGGAGAAAGGATGATATTCCCTGGGTCCAGGGCAGCAGTGGCAAACCTGTGGCGTATGTGCCATAGCGGGCTGTTTGCAACATTGAAAGCACTGAAAGGTTCGCGGTTGCTGGCCTGAAGGAACAGAAGCCAGGGAAGGACGAGAGGACTCGAGGAGCTTGTGGCAGGGACGCGCGCCTGAGAGCTGTGGCAGTAGTGATCCTGACGAGGGCTGTTGTTCTTACCCTAATTGCACACTTGCACGTTGTGACTCAGCTTGAGACAGACGGCAAGAAAGAGCGGAGGCAGAGTCCTCCGGAACGAGGTGAGCAGAGAGGACAGGCCCGTCTGTCAGAATCAGGAGATGGTTTATGCAGCTGTGATAAACTCAGTTACGGCAATGTGCAGCAGTTGACAGTTAAGCAAGACCACCATGTCAAGAGAGCCTGGCAAGATGGTGTCCTATTGGACAAATGAGAGAAGGCTGTACAGGACAGGAAGTGCTTGGGCTCCATGGGACTCAGGCACTCGGCACTGTGGTTGTGTCCTTGGGCTGCCATCACTGAGTCTGCCAGACCAGGCGGCAGTGAAACTTCTCTGCTCAGAATTCAGTGTCCTGACCCCCTGAGGTAAGGTGCCTTGTCTCTGCAGCTTGTAGCTAGCTATCTTCTTCAGGTCTTCCTGTGGTTTTCCCGTGCATGGGTCTGTGTCCTGGGTCCTCTTCTTAGAAGGACAGTATTGGACAGGTGTATGGATTAGGGCCACCCTAGTGACCTCACTTTTAACCAAGTCACCTCTTTGAAGACCTTATTTTTAAGTTTATTCACACTCAGAGGTGCTGGAGTCAGGACTTGGCATGTGAATGGCTCGTGGAATCCGTAATAAGCATTAAAAAGATTTTACAGGTAAAAGAGCCGCTTAAGAGGAAGGAAAACAAAGGCTTTATGGCAGTGAGAGAGGTGGATACAGTGGAGAGGGAAGGGCACGAGGTGAAAAAGCCAAGTCCCTAGAGACCCAGGCAGCAGAACAGGGCATCAAGGGTGGGTCAGACCCAGCTGCAATGGACAGAACCCTTCCTGCTGTCCCGATTGGCCTTGTCCCTGGGCCTGGGGCAGAGACTGCTTTCAGTGAGGACCAGAATCACACAGGTGAGGTAAAAGTGGGCTTAAGTTCAGAAATGGGTGAGCAAGAATGAACTGCATTCTTTGGTTTTGAATGGGCCCCACAATATGTGGATGAAAAGACCCAGCATTTGGTTCTTAGCACCAAATTCATGAGGGCACTGGACCAGTACAGCACCGAGGTGGGCCTCCAGAGGACCAGTGTCATGGCCGCAGTCCTCCCCTGGGGACCACCTTCACAGGTCCACTCCTCATCTCCACAAGGTTCCCGCTTGTGAGTTGTCCTGTCAGAGGAAAGGAAAATACCTTGGCCCCCAGATGCTCCCGGCCCTGCAGCTGGGCTCGGGTGGGGGGAGTCACAGGCTGGCGGCAGAAAGGCTGAGAGACTGCTCTGCCACTGTCCACCGGGTGACCTTGCCAATTCCTAGCCTCGCTCCTTCATCTCTGAATTTGCCTCTCCTGAGTGCAGTAGTCAGTACAGGAACGGTGCACTGACGCTGCAGCTGTGTCTGCCCTCAAATGCTTACACATTTGCAGATTTTCTTTTTACAGTCAGTTTACATTTTTAACCAAAATCTTTCACTCTTGGTAAATTATATTCATGAACTTTACACAGTTGAATACAGCTCAGTTGAACAAGATACTGTAACTTCGTTCAAAGTCTCTGAGCCTGTCTGTGCTGGATATCAGGCTTCCTGCCCGCGGTACAGTGAAAGCAGCATAGCCCTGGGCTTGCAGTGCAAAATGGGGCCTCTTGTCATGGAGGACTAGTCATGAGATGTGTGGATTTTTCTACATTGTCACATTCCCCCTCAGCCCCCTCAGCCACCTGATAGTTGAGGAGCACAACTCAAACATCCAGTGGATGCCAAGCTTGGTCTTCCTAGAATAAAGCAAGTAAAACAGAAGGCCCAGGGATGTGGCCCAGTGGCACTGCATCTGCCTGGCAAGTGCAAGGTCCTGAGTTCAATCCCAGGTCCCGGAAAAAAAAGTGTAAAAGCCCTGCACATTGTGAGCATGCATGTGGGGGGGTGTGCTGTGAGAGTGCACAGGTGTGTGTCAGGGCAAGACTCTGCCCGTCCTTTTTGTCACTGCCCCTCCAAGTCCTCCACACGCTGTTTACAGACTGTGCAGATGATGAGGCCTGCAGCTTCTTCACGGTGCTCACTGCAGAGCAGGGTGCCACATGCGATTTCTATAGCTGGACAAGCGGCAACTTCGCCTGCACCACTTCTACACAGGTGAGCGGGAATGATAGTCCTTGCCTGAGTGCTGATGAGGCTACGGGATGAGACAGGCCACAGCTCATTTGTTGGCCTCTTGTTCCTCAGAGAGATGGGATGTGGGAGCTCAGGCCTGAGCCTGACTGCAGTGGTGGAGAGGCAGCTTCAGTTCCCGGGGAGTTCATGAGCGACTCGACGCTGTGCACGCTTCCTCTCTCCACTGCTTGCTTCATCAAGTGGCTTGGCCCACATGCCATGAGGTCCTTGTCATAGCCGCAAGTACTGTCTGCCTCTCTGATGTCTAGATAGTCACTGATAAATAGCAGAAGAATCCTGTCCTAGGATCCACATCCACAAATGTGCAAATGTCCATTTTACACACATTTTTCACAGTTCTCATGATAGCATCTGTGTACTCATGGATGTTTTATTTTTGTGCTAACATGTTCTCACATGTGTTCCTTTCCACCCCGACTTATGCATGCAAGTCCTCTGTATCTTCTCCACGGTGGTGTACCAGTTCACTTCCTCGGTGTGCTTACCCCACTCTTGTTCCCTCATATAAGGACGTGAGCATCTGTGACCAGTTTGACACCACAGACACTAATGCGTTGCACACCGTGCACTTGTAGCCATGCCACAGGGTCACTGTGAGGCCTGCATGTGTCCTTACTTGGAGCATCTCAGGGAAGAGCCACAGAAAAAGTTCTCAATGATCATTGTTACACTTTCCATCCCTGCTGTCGACCTCATTCCACTCTTCCCAACTCTGAGCAGCAGGACATTCCACCTTGAGCCTTCTAAGGCCCCTGTGCAGGGCCCTGGGCCTGCAGTGCCTGCTCAGAATGAGGGCAGGGCTTGGCTGTTAGTGCTCATCCTTGGTCAGCCTGGCCCAGCTCATGCTCAAGTCTACTGCCTCAGATCCTGCTTTAGTCTTTGTTTTGCTTCTTTTGGACCAGGTTTGGGCTATGGGGTAGGAGGGCATTTTGCAGGAGTCCTTGTGTGCTGGGTTTGGCGTCCCTGGTCTAGTCATTTACCTGGCTTCCTGCTGCCCCTGCCCTACCGGGGAGTGAGCACGGGAGGATGAGCTTCCACTCCGGTCTGCAGCGGCCCTTCTCTCTGCTGTCCATGGCCTCCTGCCCTCTTCCTCCTCCGCGAGCCATCACCCCGCCAGTCAGCTCAGGCAGTCTGAAAAGCAAGAGGTGCCATTGCCTTCCAATGGCCTGTGCTTTTATCCTCTGCTCTCCAGCAGTCCCCAGGAAATTCAGTGGTTGACAACCAACATGAGAGAGCAAAATACCACGTTAAAAACACAAATAGGTGTAGTCAAATTTATCCTTAACACCCGTGAAGCAGAACTGCTCAAAATAAGGCCCAGGAGAGGTCAGAGATGACTAAGTCCCTGGGGCCTCTGGAAGTGTGACTTCACCATTTCTAAGCTTTAGAATCCTCCCTGGATGGAAGCCCTGTCCCCCACGTTCTCCCAGAAGTTGGCTCCTGCATCCTCCCCTCTCTCTCCAGCCCTTTTCTCACTAGACTTTGTTTAAATATCCACTGAATCCCGGGGTCCATGTCTGCTGTTTACTTAGTTTCAAATCCCATTTGTTTGTACCGGGCCAGTTCTTACTCGTTTATCAGAACCGTACTAGATTTACTTTTTCTGGGGAACCTCCTAAGTTCTGCTTCTCCAGAGTCATTCACCGTTCTCTGTAATGGCCTTTTCTCTAATTGCCTCTTTGCCGCTCATGCTTGGGGCTGACTTTACTGCTTCCGTGTCTGTCTGCTCCAGTAGACCAGGAGAAACGAATAGTCAAGAACCTTTCCCTCTTTATCTTGTGGCCCCTGTGCCTGGCTGTGGTTAGCTTGAAAAATGTCCTTTGAATTGAACTCTTAAACATCACGGGATGGTGATGGGTTCTCTTCCCGTTTGCAGGAACAAGACGCTCTGGGGAGCTCACGGGTCGCTGGCTTTGGAAGTCTTAGGTGCCAGGTGAAAGTGAAGAATCGTAGTCAAGAGTCTCTGGCTGTATATTTGAAAAAGGGTAGGTTGACCAAGCAGGGTATTTTGGGGGCCCTTGTCCTGTCTAAAGCTGTGGTGGGCTCCGGAGAGCAAGCAGACCACCCTGCCTGACTCCACTCCCTGAGCCAGTCCTCTGGCCTCCACCCCACCCCGCTCATCCCCTGGCTGCAGAGAGCAGTGTGCCCCACAACTACAGCAGCTTCATAGCACGTTCCTCTGTGCCATCTGACTCGATTCTCACCCTGTCTGCAGCCATGGGAACCTCAAGCTGCAGCTGCAGATGAAGCTGTAGGTCAAAGTGCAGACCAAGCCCAGCTTGTCAGCATCCCCACAAGGCCCAGGCCCCTCAGCTCTGCAGCTGTCCCCTGCCCCCACTTTGGCCTTCTGTTTCCAGCAGCTTCTCCTCCACCTGCCCTGGACATTGCCAGAAGCCTTCCTCCCAGCCAGTCTGAACCTTGAAGGGCTCCTTCCCTTCCGTGCCCTGTGCTCAGGGGACTGCTCTAGGTGGAGCACGTGTGCATTGCTGGGGCCAGTGAGCTCCAGACTCTGAGGCGGTAAATGGGGTAGAGCTGAGTCCTGCATTCTGATCAGCTCTGAGTGACCTTCTGGTTCAAGACCAAGAAGTATAGTGTGTTCTAGTTCACAGCTCACTTTCCTATTTGACTTCTTATTTCACCCTCACTGAAACTCCTGCAAGCAGGCAAAAAGGAGAACAGAGAACCTCCACCACACTCTTCTGCTGGTCATCAGAAGAGCTGGACTTCTGTCTTGGTGCGACCGTGTCCTCGGGCCCCATGACAGAGGGAAGCAGGGCAGCCTTCTGAGCAGGGGTGACATGCGGGGAGGAGGAGCAGGCTCCCTAGAATCCTGTGGCCTTGCTCGTCCACTCTGCCCTGCCCTGTTGGCCTCCTGCGCCTGTCTGGCAGGCCTGTGCAGTTGCCAGCAGCAAGGGGCTCGGTCCTGCTCTGTGGGTCATGGCTCCCCTGCGTTTGCCCAACACTTCTGTGCTGAGTGTGTCTCTGGCACCAGACACTGTGGGAGCTCAGGTTCCCTGCTCCAGGCCAGATCGCCAAGGTTTCAACCCCCATGTTTATTCTAATAATCACCCACCTTTAGAAATAACAAAGCATAGGGAATACTTTCTAAAAAACAAAAATGAAAATAAATAACCCCCCAAAATATTCTTTAAAATCATGAGTTAGCTTTCTATCATAATTATAAAAGTACAGTTGTGTTCCTTCAATATTTATTATTTTATTTTCCTTTTCATCTCAAACTGTATACCTGGGGGAAGATTATGGGATAAACTGAGAAACTTCCTTGTTACCAAGATAAATCAAGGAGAGAAATTATCTTTCTTTTGTTTTTTTCTGTACTTTTGTTTATAGTGGGACTGCACAGTGAGGCTAGTTCTGCCCCTGCTGTGCTGGGAGAGGAGGTGGCCGGAGCTCAGGCTCCAGGCTCCAGGCCCCCATGTCTCTGATCAGGGGTGACCTCTCAGGATAACTTGAAGCTCAGCTCTCTTCTGTAAAATTGGAATAACATGTCACAGCCAAGGGGAAAACATGCATCTTCTGAAGAGTCCTTGGAACCTGGAAGGAACTGGTCACACCCTTCACCTCAAGTGGCCTAAAGAATGTGTGTGAAGAGTGGAACAGAGACTCAGGGCTTTATCCATCCCAGTGCCATTTGGTCTGATGTGGTGTCTGAGGGCCTTGGACCTCAACAGTGTATGTGATTTTTCAGAGTCAGAGGAAATTGGTGTCAGAACGTTCCTCAGTTGATCAAGCCCAATCCCTCATCATACTGGTGCCTCGGAAACAGCAGCATCTTGCTACCCACTACACCCAGGCACTGTCCCTTGCCGTGTGAACAGCCTCCCTGGCCTGTGCCAGTGTCTGGGATGGCATTGTCACATGGAGATCTGAGCACCTGTACTTCCCTTAACTCAGTGGTGGTGAACCTGTGGCATGCGTGCTGCAGTGGGCTGTGTGTTATCACTGAAAGTTCTAACAGGTTCACCATCCCTGGCGTAACTCATCACTGACAGCCTCCGCACAGCAGATGTTCTGTAGGCAGTGTGGCTGCAGGTGTGAGCAGTCCCTGACACACGAAAGATCTAACACAGCAGGGAGATCATTCAAAGAGTGTTCAAGGCTTAGATGAAAGCGCAGTGAGACCCTGGGCTTCCGGGAAGCAACCTTGAAGAAAGGGACGTGGAGCTAGAGCTGGCCTGGCTTCTCTGTGTGCTCTGTGTTCAGACTCTATTACAGAACCTGGAGCAGGACAGCAGAAATAGACTGAGAGGAGTACAGGGAGAGCAGCGTCTCTGGGTATAGTAAAGCTTAGTAACCGTTTCTGGCAAGAGACATAATAATAATAATAATAAATGCCAGTCCTGTAGATGAGCCCTTAGACTTCTCAGGTGTGAGGAGCATCTGTCCATGTCCTCTGGGCCTAGGACAGAGTCCTTGCTGTCTCCACCCACATCACACAGTCAGGTTCAGTGGTTTGGGAACTGTTTTGTGTCCTTGCCTATCCTCTGCTCAGTGACTGTAGGGCTAATGGAGCAGACTATTGTTTGCGATCAGCAAGCTCTGCTCAACTCCACAGTGCTTTGAGGTCTTCTGCATTTTGTTCTGTCTTTGCTCAGGCCAAGAATTCACCACAGCAGGCCAGAAAACCTTTGAACCCACTGGTTTCCAAAATGCACTCTCTGGACTGTACAACTCCACGGTGTTCTCGGCCAACCTGACTGATGCTCACCTTTTCTGTCTTCTCGCCTGTGGACGCGATGCCTGCTGCGATGGCTTCATCCTCTCGCAGATCTCAGGAGGTGAGGCTGACGAGGAGGACTGGGCCTTCAAGGCACAGGGAACGAACAGTGACAGCAGCCAGGACACACAGCGTACACAGGGGCTTTCAAGGAGAAGGCACTGTTCACACATAGTAGGTCAGATCCAAACCCGGCCCCTTCCGCATTGTGGTGGCCACTTCCCACAACACTACTTTACCCTCATTGCAGTGTTCAGTTTTAGGCCCACAAATTAGAGCTGTGAGAATTTATATCATTTTTCTCATGGCCACTCAGTTTGCTATGTGACAGAGAGAGATCCTGGCATATCCCCAGCAGCCTGTATCTGCCATTCAGGAGGTAGGGCTGCTCACACCTGGTCAAAACCCGTAACCTATTCCTGTTGCTCATGATGTAGTTATCTGTTGCTTGCCCACCTCGTGCCTGTTATTTCCAATGACTCAGCAGTGGGGGAGTGTCCTGCTTATACAGAGGGACTAGGGAATGTGACTTGACTGCTGACAAGGACTTCGGTGCTGTAGACCTGGTTCTAGTCACTGCCATACCACCTCCTGGATCTTCCATCTTGGATAAGTTGTTTAAACTACATCGGCTTCTCCTTGACTACTTGTCAGAAGATAATGGACCCAAAATGCTGGGTGTGGTTGGTGTCCTGGGGTCAGCACTAACTCGGTGGCTTAGTAACAAGAGGCTTTAACTCTTTCCAGAGAATAAGCTCTGCCTCCATGTGAGCATTATCAGACTGTAACCCTCTAGTGACTGGTGACATTAAGGTTAAGCAGCATTCTAAAGGTTATACAAATTGAATAGCCTGATATATATTTTACGGCCCTCACCTCAGTCAACAATAAATTTAATAGGCCGTCATGTGCATGCAATGCACTGTAATGGTCACTAGGAATAGGAGAAGGGAGCTTTGAGTCTGGAAAGAGGCAGGAAGCTCCATGACTTCATTCACTCAGTCGTTCATTTGCTCACTCCCTTGTATCTGCTGTCATCAGCCAACATGTACTGAGCAGACTCTGGCCTGGCCCCGTACACCAGAGATGAGGAGTGTCCGGTAGGGTGGAGACAGGGGAGGGAGGTGACAGCAAGGGCACCTGATGGTCAGAAAAGGCCTAAGAGAGAGGAGGGATTTGGCCGGTGGTGTAGCACGGACAGTGTTAGGAGGATGCAGAGGAAGAGGAGTCTGCCGGAGTGGGCTGTGTCTCTGTGAGCAGAGCTGGGGACAGGGCGATGCCGTTTGTTTTCCAGGGCACTAGCAGAGATGGGCATTTTAGGCAGCAGGTATTTTTGAAGTGCCTGCCTTTCTGTGTCCTGGGGCTGTGACCAGCTTCAGCACCCTAGGGCCCCCTCAGGCACAGGGTGGAGAGGTCCCTCGTGCACAGGACCCACCTGCCACCTGGGGGCCAGCACGCCCGTCACCTCTGCCTCCCCATGGTGGCTGTTCCCCACAGTGGCAGCCCAGGGCCTTCTCTGGCTCCATGCTTCGAGGCATATACCACGTGCTCATCCCGTCCCTTCTTCAGAGCCCAAAGAGTAGGCACAGCAGAGCCGAAGGCCCCTGGCTTTCTTGAGCTTCCCTCCTAGGCTCTGCTTCCTTGCCACCCCCAGGCCCAGCCCCCTGGGGCTCCATCTTACCCCAACCCCTTTCCTCTAGCTTCTCACTCTGGCTTCTCAGTGCTCCCTCTTTCTCAGCTTTGGGACCCAGGCTTAGTCCTTCCCCCTTGATGCCGTCGGTTTGGTTCTGCACGTTTTCCTCAGTACCTGAGCTGAGTCTCTGGTCTCAGCCCTGTGGCCAGCTCTGTACTCTCTGCCCTCTGTGTCTCTCTGTGCAGCTCCAAGCCCTCTGCATGCCTCCTGCTCCTTTGTCACCTAATGTGCATCCCCAGGTCACTGCTGGACGAGGACTGCCCTGGGCTTTGATGCAGGCACTCATCCTCCACTTCTGTGACAGCAGGGACTTAGGGGCAGAGCAGAGGGGCCCAGAGAGGAGGTGGCCAGCTGATGCTCAGGTCCCCATGATCTGCGCAGCGAATGGGCCTCGGCCCTCACAACTCATGGTACCAAGAGACTGTGCTTTGTTCTCCTGCATTCCCTTCCCTCAAGGGAGGAAAGAATAATTATTAATAGGGCCTGATAAAAGTTAAACTCACCTTGGAAATATGGAACATAGGTTTTTCCCTACTCACGAAGGCTAAGTCTTGGTCATTTTATAGGCTTAACTCATGAAGGGGAAGATAATTCTCAGTAAAGGGGATGACACATGCAAGGGCCCTGTGGAAAGAGCATGTTTGGTAAAGAAAAGGAACTGAGTCAGCTGTGGTCACTGGAGGACAGAGCAAGGTGGGAGGGGGAGGCCTTGGCTTGAGAAGACATGGAGGGAGAGGCGGGGCAGGCCCCATGGGCCCTCGCAGCCACACGGACAGCTGCTTTTCATTCTAAAAACAGAAACCTCTGGAAGTTTTAAGCAAAGGAGTCTCATAGTCCCACTTGGATCTTAAAACCAGCACTCTGACTGGAGGAGTGAGGTGAGAGAGAGGAACTGAAGTGGGTGGGAGGTCAGAGATGAGCTGCTTCAATGGACCAGCCAGAAAGGGTGGAGCTTAGGCTCGGTGATGGCACGGTGGGGAAACAAGACCCTGCACCATCTCCGCAGGAAGCAGATCCAGCAAGACTCTGCATAGCAGGCTTTAGGGAAAGGGAGGTGTCTGAGGTCATTCTTGAGCATCTTGCTTTTCACCTGAGGGCAGTTTGCGTCTTGCTTTTCACCTGAGGACAGTTTGCTCCCATGACGAGTAACGGAAGATATCATTGATGAGTCTGGTGATGGAAAAGGAGATTTAGGAAGGTCATGGGTCCTTGTGATATGCTATATTTGAAGCACTTTTGAAGCATTTATAAAATATCTTTTGGATGCAAAGCTCTGGACACATGTACAGAAAGGAAACTGAAGTAGCATAGAAGGCATGAGTAGGGTGGGACTTCTTTGGAAGAGAGAAGCAAAAGAGAAGATGAGGGATGGGCTGAGCCAGTGAACACCCACAGAAAGGGCAGAGATGCTGTGGAGCGGGACACAGATGCACCCACCACATTGAGTGGAAGCGGTCAGGAACCGGGACCCTGGGGGATGCTGTTATGGGAGAGGGTGAGCCAAGGAGCATGGTGTCTTGGGTGCTGCTGATCATTCAGGAGATGATGATTGGAAAATGCTGGCTTTAGTCCACAGTGCTCAGTCTGTGGGAGCTACCTGAGAATATTTTGTCAATGGAGATATTTTTTGGTGGGGCAGGACCCCAGATTAGAGTAAATGTTCCCAAAAACTCTTCCTAGGTTTAATGTTCTGTGATTATGTGATGTGGACTCATGTTTGTATTTAGATAAGGAAAAGCATGTTACACACATGCGCATACACACACACACAAACACACAAACACACACACACTCACACACCCTTTATGTATATCCGTATTTAGAAACTCTCTAATCAAACCCAGAATCCTTCTTTTAACCAGCTCCCTCTTCTGTGAAAGCCACAGTCTCCCCAGATGCTCAATTACTTACCAGACCACATGGTCTTTCGAGTTGGAAATGCTGATTACATTTTCCTTAAAATCATATATGGAAAAAGTTTCACCCCATGGAACAGTCAGCCCACAGTCCTTTTTTTTTCCATGATATTCCTGGCTGGCGGCTCAGTCAGATTTTGCTCCAGGTTTAAGGGTCTCTGCATGCTGCGAAGCTGATGGATCACCTCGTGGTGCTGATAGCTATGCATTTGGGAGACACAGGCAGAGGCCTGGCAGACGGCTCTGCAGGCTCAGGCAGGGCCGTGCACAGAGTTTTAACTTACAAAGCTTTGGCTGGATCCACAGACAACCAGGAACAGAGTCCTGCCACACCTTCCACCATGGCCTGGAAAGTCCGTTAATCCTGGTAGATCCCCCTGTCCTCTTTCCTGCCCAGCTGCTCCTCCAGAGCACTGCAGCCTCCTCCAGCAGCCAATTCTAAACAGCTATTTCTCCACAAAGTTATTAGTCTGACTTCTTGTGGCTCTGAGCCTACATTTAACTTGAGGTTACTTAAAAGTGGAGTGCGGCAGATACTTGTGTGACACTTCAGGGAGTGTCACCAAAGCCTGTAGGTGCAGTCAGCCACAGCCCCTTGAGTTTCCAGTAGCCCCAGCTCAAGGCCCATTGGGCTTCTCACCAGCACTCCGGTCCCAGGAGTTGCATAGATGTCCTGAGATGGAAGCAGGGGAGATGTTCATTTGTGTTCAGTTCTGGCTCTGCTGGAGAGATGAGGACAGGGAGGAAGAGGTCAGGCCATGGAGCTAGGGCTCCTTCTGAGTCCTGCAGTGTCTCTGGGCTCCATGGCCCCTCTGGCTGCCTGCCGGCTGCTCCAGCATTGCTCTGTAACTAGAAAATGCCATTCCCCTTTTCTGTGACTCAGTTTCCTCCACTGAAAAGCAAGGTGGCCTAATTAGGGAGGTGGATCTGGCTGTGCAGCAGGATCATCAGTGCATGCTCTACAAACAGTTCCCCAAAGCCTGCAGCATGTGACTCACTATGTTTGGAGCCAGGGAGTGAGCATTTTTAAGACTCTCCCTGAATTTTTTTATGTTATCGGTCTGAGGACCTGGTTTGGGAATCTCCTATTAGATGACCCCCTAGGGCCATTTTGGAATAGAACAATATTTAAACCCAAGCTCTAGAGTTCCAGTGTGCACATCTGTATGTGAACTGTTGTCTCCTGTTCCCACCTACAAAGCTCCTCAGGCACAGAGGGAGACTCTGGGGGCCTCTGGGGCGTCATCCTCACACCCCTCTTTGTGCTTCTGCAGGGCCCCTCGTGTGTGGGCTGGTGAGCTCCCCCGATGTCCTCCTTTGCAATGCTGCAGACTGGATGGTCTCCTCTGAAGTCCAGACCAACACTACATGTCCTGGGGTGACCTATGACCAGGGGTCTCAGCAGGTGACACTTCGTCTAGGAGGCCAGGAGTTCCTGAACAGTAAGTCTGCCTTTCATACTCATTCCTCCCACGTTGCTCTTCCTCAGGCCTGTGAAGTCTTCTGCTGTTTCCTGAGCACTCTGTCTCCTGAGGGATTTACACTTGGGAAAGGCAAACAAAGGACGTCAGTGATGCTTCAGAGAGAGCTTTCCGGGGAGTGGCTTGTTGTGTAGACTCAGTGAACAGAGCAAACCTTGCGCATTCCCCTTCTTTTTTTTTTTTTTTTTGGAAGCTCTTCTGGCCTTTGTTTTTCACAAACGTAGGAATGTCAGAGTCAGAAGCCATGACTGCCATCACTGGTGCCACCCCCAAGGCAGAGATGCATGGAGTGTCTCAGGCTCTGCCAGTCCAGCCCCACTTCTCCCTTTGGGGATCCCCAGCAGCCTTTTCTCCAGACCCAGCAGGAGCTGGGCCTTTTGCTGTGCCCGCAGACTGCCCAGTCAATATTGTTACCCACGGGGTCTGGCCAGCAACATCGGCACTGTGAACTCAGCTGGGTGGGCAGATTCTCAGGCCCCTGAACCCAGCGCCCAGGAGTCCCTGTTCCAATAAGTCCTCTGATAGAGGCCTTTTTCACTGCAAGAGTCTGGGTGAGACAAGAACAGGCCAGTGGCTCACTCCCTCTTCATGTCCTGTGTGTGGCTCGGAAGACCTGCGTCCTCTCAGTTTCCTGCTCCAGTGGCCCAACACCTCCCGTGCTCAGACAGCAATGTCCGTTCCTTTCTGCCCTCTGAGCCTGGAGACTGGAGGCCCCTGGCTTGAAGGATAGGGCTCATACAAGGGACCTCTGGGGGCCTCTTGCAGGATGTGGTCTCCATGGCTGGCAGAGGGAGACCCAGGTCTCCCAGGCCTGCAGTTCTCTGGGCCTTGTGGTGCCAGGCTCACCTTTCCTATCTCTTATGCTCTCTGGATCAGTCCTATAGGTCCTTCCTGTCTGGCAGGGGTTGCCTGTGAATCTCCATAGTATGGTCTTGGGTGAGTCAGCTGCTGATTAGGGCGTGGGTGCTGACTGCCCTGTGGTCAGCCCAGCAACGCCTCCCACACCAAGAACCTGGCTGTCACCATGGCCCTGGCTACTCACCCAGCAGGGAGGCACTGTCCTTACCTCTGTCTTCACTTTACAGCAGAAGAAACCCCTGAGGTTTCAGAGTTGTCGGTAGGAGGGTGAGTCTGAAGCCATATCATGGCTCCAAAGTCACTGTCGGGACCCTCTCCTCCACGAGCAAACACAGACAACCATCAGGAGAACAGAGGCCGACACAGTGTTGACCTAAGCTAGCATCGCTGTCATCGTCTTTAATGCTGCTCATAGTTATTTTTTTACCTTTTAAGAACTGAACTACACCTTATTAATTTCTGGATTCCCAGCACAAGTCATCAATCCTGGTGTGGACAGTATACAGGACATTGGGGACAGGTTCACAGCATAGATACCCGAACCTGGAAAAATAGTTCAGAATTGGGTGGAATTCCATGAGGTTTAAGTCATTTCTTTTGGTGTAAATAAAATCAAATAGCGTATTTATGTGAGGATTGCTAAACAGCTGGTATTCATTGCTCTAAGAGGTAGCCCAAGGTGAAAACAGACATTTCCAGAAGGACATATGATCTATTCCTGAGCAATAAATCCTGAAGGAATTGCTTAACCCAGAGCATGTGCTTGGTATGTGCCCAAGAAATGAAGAATGTGCCCTTGACTGGTCTTCCTGGAAAGGAGTGATTACTGAAAGACTTTGGAAGGCTTTGAATTCTTTTAATGCCTTTGGTGCATGTTCATGTTCTGAGGTGAGAGCAAATTTTCAGGAGAATATCCTTCAATGAGAACTTGAGGCAGCTCATAGTATATTCTTATTATTCCCAATTGGAGGCTGGGTGTTCTGATGAAAGCTATTGCTAGCTGAGAACAATAGGGAACCATCCTTTTCTATAATAAGAAATAGTGATTTCATTCTTACTAAAGAATGAGTGATAGATAGATAACCTTTCTGAATAGTAGATGTTATTGGAGGGAAAGAGAAACGAGAGCTTCAGGGACATGGACAACTGAAGGTGAAGCAGAGGGTGGATTGGTAGAAGACAAGAAGAGCTAGGAGTAAAAAACAGACCAAACCAGAGTTTGCCAACCAATTATCCCCCCACAGTTGCTGGGCCAGCATCTTTTCACTGACCAGTTGGGTAGCAGTAAAACAGATGCTGGGACCAGAGCCTAGACACCTATCCCAGAATGAATGCCACTGAGGATGAAGCTTTCTAGGCAGTGTCTGTCCTACTGTAGGAGGCCAGTGGCCACTCCTGACTCATAAAGAGGCTGGAGCATGAGAAGCTTGCAGAACAGCACCTGGAACATGGTGGGGATGGGGTGAGGGGTTGAGCAATGGTTTTGGTTTGCTGTAACTGTAATTGAGTCCTACTTCTCCCAGCTCTATGGCTGTATCCAAGATTATTGCTAGCCTAAGCCTCTGGGTCTCTGTGAAGGGATGCTTTGTACAGGTCCTGAAATGTGGGGCATGGTGCACAGGCTGGAGCACGAAGTACTGCTGCTGGCTCCCAACTGTGTACCCCATGGAGGCCTCCTCAGGGCGCCTTGCTGTCCAGTCAGCTTGCTGTTCCTGTCAGGGTCTGGGTCAGTGGCAGCCTGGTTACTGGGGAATTAACAGTCACTTGGGTGGCACAAGTAAACCGGTTGCTGGTTGTAGGAGGTCATACCCCAGCAGTATGGACCAGTGATGGTGAACCTTTTAGAGCTTCCAACAACCCTGTGCGGTATGGGTGCCATAGGTTCGCCACTACTGGTATAGACTAAATTCAAAGCAGGATGCACGTCAATATCCGCATTCATTGTGCAAAGTGCTTTCATGTCCATTGACTTGGTGACACTTTGGGTGATCTGGCGAGAGTGCAGGTCACGGTTGTGACACAATGTACTTCTTTTTAGTGACATAACTGGAGCTCAAACTTTCAGCTCTGGAGGAGATCAGACTTGCTTCCACCATGGCTCTTGGGACTGCATCCTTGTAATGTGGTCCCTATAGGATTTTCCAGAAGCAGAAAGTTGCTATGAGTTAGCTTTGTCATTGCACCAGCAAAGCCAATGTCTAGTCATTGAGACTCTCACCACTCAGATGCCTCTGGGGGCTGGTGTATTCCAGAGAAGTGCCCTGAGTGCCAGGTAGTAGGAGGCTCCACCTCAGGGATTTTAAGGGGCTGCTGAGGAAGAGGACGGACGATCAGGAAGGCTGCCAGGTCAGGGGAGCAGAACAGGGGAGTTGAGGAGAGCTGGTGGGCCATCCTCACCGGTGACCTCAGCCCTGCACTTGCTTCTTCCCTCTGTGTGAAATGCTGGCCAGGCAAGTGGGAGACACCAGCCAGGTGCTGGACTCTGAAGGTGGCCAGCACAGTTCCTAATGTGGGGAGCTCCCTGTCTGGTTGCAGGGACAGATTTGGACATTGCTAGAGTGCAAGGCCCCCCTGTTTGCCTCCTCAGTGGCCTGACAAGGATTGTAGTCAAGAGTGCTGCACAGCCCAGCTCTGCTGCCATCAGACACCACTCCAGGAACTGCCGTGTCTCCCGCATTCCCATAAGTGTCTCTGGGTGATCTCAGCTCTCTGGTGTCAGCGTGGTCAGCTTTCTGTTTCCTACGAAGAAGTTTTAGAAGTCTTAGGAGCTGCATGGGAATAATTTCTCACAAAGACTTAAAGTACAAATGAGTGAAAAACAGGCAGATTTGATAGCTCTGATTTACACAAAAACTTAATACTTGATAAGAGGAAAAGGCCCTGTTAGAAGTGTCCCTGGATTCATTTTGAATGAACGCATAGTAGTGCTGCCTGAAGCCCTTGCTAGGAGGTTGCGTGGTTTCGGCGACTGTTATTGTTGCATTCTGAGGAGGAGAGATGCTCTGACCCTTCAGTGAGCCCGTATCTCTGGCATGGCTTCCCTGCATATGCACACACTGCGCTGCTGCTGAGGCCTCTTGGTTAGCAGGTGGTGGAGGGTCTTGTCCGCTTGTGGCTCCTCTCTGGAGGGCAAGGATCCCTTCAGGGTGGGATTCTGCCTATACCAAGGGCCTCAGGGAAATGGTCTCTGCAAGAGTATTCCAAGGTAGCAAAGACTGCACAGCCCCAACAGCACTGAAGCCTGAGGGGCATGCCAGATGGTGTAGCTCTCCGTGTGGGTATGTGCTGGCAGCCTTGATGGCAGGGAAGGCTGTCTGGGCAGTGGGGATGCCCTCACTCTGCTGGTGGAAGGAATGCGGAGATGTCTCAGCAGTCACATCACTGCTACGCAGCAAGGAGGAGAACGAATAATGTTTGCCTCGGTTTCACAGACCTTCTTAAAGGCAGTAAATTGAACCAGACAAGTGTTGGGGGATGGAATGAAGGACCAGATGTCTGCATGAGAAAAACACATTTGCTGGCCAACTTCTTATGCACAAGCAAGGAGCTCTGCATCTACCGGGTGGGCGCTGAGTGCTGCTAGTTCCTCGTCTGTCCCACCCATTTCTCTTTGTGGCCCTGGTGTGGTGAACTCCATTTGCACCAAGGGCTGTGCTGGAATGGGTGATATAAAATGGGATAGGGCCTTGTCCTCCCCTCAGGATGCTTATAGGTCATTCAGGGGTCTTGGCATTGGCCGTTGGGTGCGAGGCTAAGACAGGTGTCCTCTGAGTGCTGTGTGAAGCCAGGAAGAGAGGGCACACAGCCTCCCAGCCAGGTCCAGGGGCCTCCGGAAGAGCTGCTGGCTGGCTTTTTTTCTTTCTCTGTCTTTTTCTCTCCCTTTCTTCCTTGCTTTTTCCTTTCTCTTTCTTGTCTCTCTTCTCTGTCTGTTTTTCCTTCCTTCCCTTTCTTTCTGTTCCCTTCTTTGTTTTCTTTTTTCTAGTCCTAGAAAATGAGTCTGGAGCTTTTGTATCAAGCTACACCTCAGCCCCTTTTTTACTTTTTATTTTGAGATAGGATCACTAAGTTTTCAGGCTGAATCTGAACTTGTCATCCTTCTGCCTCAGCCTCTCAGGGGGCTAAGATTATAGGCTTGTACCACCATATGCGACAAATTGAATTCTTATAGAATGAGTAAGTGTGACTCAAGTAAGGTGGGATGGATGAGGATGCTAGGCAGAGCGGAGACGTAGGTGTGGTGATGGAGAGGCCTAGGAGCCAGCACTAGATGTGACTTGACAGAGAGGCACCTTGGGGACAGAGCTGGTGTGTGGTGGCTCCGAATGTCGTATGGGAAGAAAAAATAATTTTTTCTTAATTGGAGTGGATCCCTGAAACAAGAGACAGATTTACAAGAGAAAACCACATGTTTATATTTACCCAAGAGATACACAGGGAATGAGCAGTTCTCCGAGGAAGCTGTGAGTTTCAGCTACTATAGCATCTTCAACAATGAACAGTGCATTTTTAGAAACCGACAAGGCAAATGGAAAAGACCCCAGATCTCTGAAGATGGCAAATTGGGGAAAGACAGATATGGCCAGACAAAGCTGGTCAGAAAATCTTGCTCGTGTCAGCTCTCTGGCTCTGTTTCCGGTCCCATCTGGGTCCAAGTTGTCTTCAAGGGTCCACTGGCTGCTTTCCTTGGTAGAGGGGGTAGGTTGTCTGCCTCTAACGTCCTGTGTGGCCTGGAACTCATTTTAATGATGAAATACATGAAAGATTTGTTACTTTTCTTGTGATTTATAAAGATGATTCCATGGTAAACTGTAGTGGTCACGGGCTTTAGTTGTCATTTCACCAACTCTTAAAGTTAAGCAAGAATCATAATGAACAGACTAAAACATTTTGACAATTTTACTTACATTTGTATTACCAAATTATCTACTATCATGACAAAGTCAGTCTATCAAACAGATTAGACTATAGATCTAGAATTCTCTGGCTTCCCTCGTGACAGAGTCTGAAGCTCCATAGCCTGAGCCTTACGCTAAGCAGGTGACCATATGTGATGAACAGCGACATCATAAGTGAGCAGGTGGCAGCAGCTCTGTGTCAGTGGTGCTGGTGTGCAGCCCAGCCTCCTCTGTGATGTGGAGAATAGGACTGAAGTTGCCGACATCTGAGTCCGGTCTCCTGGTAGCATAGGTCACGCTCCCTCAGTTTTGTTGATGACTTCCACTCTGAAGAAAACTATGAGAGAATTCTGAGTGGGCCCTTTAAGGAGACATTATCCTACTACAGTCTGCAAAGTCCTGGCATCATTGTTTACTCCTGTTTCTGAAATGATCCACAGGAAGCGCATCATAGTATTTTACTTCGCCTGTTACAGAGAGTTTGATTGTCTGTGGGGAGGCTCATGAATCTGAGGCCTGACTTTTCTATACTGTTGAGTGTATCTCTAAATGTGAGAGCCTGGACATGCTCTGGACATTTTGGATGGACAGAGCTACAGTGTTCATTACCGTTTCCTTAGTGTGTCGGTGGAGAGCCTGGCTGCGGAACTAAACAGCTGGAATCTGAATCAGTGGATTTACTTTTTTGACTTTAATTTCTTCACCTGCTCTTGGGGATGTTGCTTGCAGCATGACTGTGATGTGTAATTTAGGTAAAACATGAAAAGTGCTCAATAAATGGCAATAACTGTTTACCCATAACCAGATTGTAGCAATAATCAAAACCAGAATTTGGTCCTTTCTGAATGTCTCAAGGAGTGAGCTAGCTGTCTCCCGCCAGGGGTGGGATTATTGTTGTCCAGGCTTGGGTTTTCTGAGTGCTTCCTCAGTCTTCTCCATCAGGGAAAGAGTTGGGAAGAAACAGAGGCCTGCACCCGGGCATAGGAGGAGCACTGACGTTCAAGAAATAGTGTGGAAAATCTAGTCTTACTCAGGGTGGCATCTAATGGAATAGTTCACCAGAAAAGAGAATTGAACAATATTATTAATCAATAGTGGCAGCTGAAGTACATGCTGATCCTCACAACGGCATCCTCCTTTTATGAGTGAGGCTCAGAGGAGCTAAGTAATAAGGAAGAAAGATTTGGAGCTTCCTGGCAATGTGATTTTCTCTTAAAGCCAATCCCCAGTTCCTTAATACATTCTCTTAAGTCCTGATTCATGACCACTCACCCAGACAGTGCTTTTGGTGGCCTGTGGTAGACACCTGAAGTCTGACCAGTTGTGGTCTTTTACCATGGAGCTGGAATGGAATTCCAAGAGGCTTGAGTTTTCATGTCTAGGACGATCTGAGGGTGAAGCTGGGCACCTGTGGGGATAGTAGGTGCCCTTTGCTGAGGGCAAACACACATAAAGCTATATAAATCGCAATCTGCTTTTGCAGGTGTGGCCCCCTTGGAAGGAGCTCCAGGCACAGTTATCAGTTTCCAGCAATTTTATCTCTGGAAAGGTAAGCTCCCTTCCGTGGTGGAAGCGGGACCACAGAGATGGGCTCTGCTTGCCCTTCACTGGGCACTGTGCTCCCATACAGAAAAGGCAGAGATCTGCTTTCTGAGAGAGTGCTCTCTGCAAAACAGGAGGCCCCACTTCTCATCAGATAAAGTACCACACTCTGAAAGGAAAATGCACAGTGCAGAAACCCAAGAAAAGACAGAGGGCGGAAGAGCTGGGTTCCTGGGAGATTGAGTTCACTGATACACACTGCCCTGCTGAACAGGATAGGGGAATGGGGACTGTTGCCAGCCACTGCAGCAATCAGTCCTAGGAGACTGGCCCCGTGTGCCTGAGCTCGGGTCAGAGGACAGATCTCAGGGAGAGATCTCCGAGCGGTGCTGTGGAATTTTGTTAAATTTATTCAAATTCCAGTTTGTCTCCTGATCATGTGAGTGGTCTAGGATAAGTTATTTAAATTTCTGGGTCTCAATTTTCTCAAGAGTAACATGGAAATCTAATTCCTCACCTCCACAGGGTACTGGAAACACCAGTATATATGAACGTTTCTTTACCATACAGGGAAAACGTTCAGAATTGTAATGTCAAGGACTATGAGAGCTCTGTCCCCATAGGCGGGCTGACATTCAGTACAAGGCCATGGCGTGCAGACCTGTGCACTGGGTCTGCTTCAGACCTTTGCAGCTCTCAGCTGTGGACTGGGAGAATTTCCTGCCTGCTCCTACCGCTTTTACCAGAAAACACCACTCCTTGTCCTCGAGGTTACGTGTATTCTTCTTCCTCCTAGATTCTGACATGCTAACTCGGCCTGAGTCTATGGAATGCCGGAGAGATGTGGTGCCGAGGTCTGAGTCTCCAGCAGAGACAGGTATCAGCCCTAAAATTCACCTGCTTGAGTGTTTGGGGGGTGGGGAATGGCAGTACCAAAGGTGGACTCAATGAGTGGATCCCTTGCCCTTCCCTGCTCACGGTTTTCATAGAACCAGATGCCCCATGATGCATCTCTGTCATTTTACAACATGGCAGCTCCTCACATGGGTGACTGACACAGAAATTAAGGCAAAACTGTTAGAAATTCACCACTGTCCTTGGAAACAAAAGCAATCATAGTAGAACTAGAGTAAGAGATATGTATTAAAGCACAAGGTTCACAGGGTCATGCTTAGTGACTATTTCTTGTCAGTCGAGAAGAGTATAAACAAATGTAAGTATCTCAAAAATGTGTAATGAGTGAGAAAGATTGTGAAAACGAGTCACAACATGCAGTGGAAGGAATAAATTCAAACTAATAGGAATGATACAGATGGAATTTCTTAAACTCCACCTCTAAAATCTGGTCCTTAATGTTGATGTGAAGCTAAAATGCAGAGTGAGAGGCCTGAGAGAGAGGGAGAGGGAGAGCAAGGGAGAGAGGAAGGAGAGGAAATAAGGAGAGGGACCAAGAGTGGCTTGGTCTGTGCTACTGTAACAGGATGCCGGAGAATAGATGGGCCCTCTATAGTGAGTACCCGGGGCCTCCCTGCTGTCAGTTCAGCCGTAGAAGGATCCAGTAGTGTGAGACAGCAGCAAGGAGCGGAGCTCAGCTTTAACCTACTCGTGGGCTGGAGGCAGAGCTCAGAGGTGGAATTTGTGCCTAGAATGAGTGAGGCCCTGGGGAGACAGAGACAGAGACACAACTGACACACACAGGGTAGGAATGGGGAGGAGATGGATACACATACATGGAACGAGAGAGACAGAGAGACAGGAACAAGCCACGCTGGCCATGCCTGACTGTGTGGCCTTGGTGATCTGTTCACAGGTGAAGAGGCTTGACTCCCGCAGGTGCAGAGTGAGAGCTTCTTGCCTCTTGTCCCAGAAGATGGCAAAGCTCCTGTACCTGACTTGGTACCTGGCAGACGACCCTAAATTGGAGTCTTTCGCTCCCTAGAATTTCTGTATAGGTCAAGTGATGTATATCTATATCTATATCCTAACATAACAACTAACAGGAGTCAACTTCAAGACTGAGTGCGGTCTGTGCTGAGTTGCTGCGAGCGAAGCAGGGTTTTCTGTCCCAAGTGTGGGCTTTCAGGGCAAGAGCCCACATTTGAAGCCTAGCTTTGTCTTTATCTGGTCATAGGAGTCACTTCTTAGTGTCAGTATCTCTATCTGTGACAGTCATAGCAGTAGCCATGTGGCAGGGGAGTTGGGAAGCTCGAAGGACGATTCTTTAAATGCTCGGGTACAGAGCTGGGGTACAGCTGCTGGAGCTCAGCAGCTGTCATGCAGCACATGAACCTACTGCAGAGCCCGGCATGCCTGTCTCCTATCAGGCAGATGATGTCAGTATTGGAGGGACACAGATGGGTCCTACTGTTGTCCCAGCCCCTGTGCCATCCTTCAGACATTTTGCTTAGGCATCAGTTCTGTTTTAGGGGAGGTCTCACTCAGAGGGCCTTTCTCCTCCTCATCCAGTTCTCTTCCATACCATTTCTTCACCTTTCTGGTTTTTCCCAGGGCCATCAGTGGGCACACACACACACACCCCCCACACACACGTGTGTGCTCAAGTCACCAGCTGCCAGAGCTGGCTCCCACAGCTGGTGTTATCTGTTTGGTTTGTAGAGTGGACTTCTAGTTCGGTCTTTTTTTTTTATATAACCAAGCCAATTATAAAATTGGGGAATATTATGTATAAGTTAAGATTTGTGGCTTCTGTAAAGAAAGACAGGAAAACCTAGGCACACGACTTCAGAATCTCTCCTCTGAGCTGAGTGAGGCTGAGCCACTTTTCCATCACAGTGTGTCTGTGTAGTATGTCCTCGTCCCCACCAGCCCTGCTGTCCTGCCCACTCTGTATCTGAGCCTCTGTGACTGTGGACCCCACCTGGTAGATCCTTTCAGGGGTAATTTACAGCTCACGCCAGGGGGAATGTGTATGAGGTAGCGGAACTTCAGGGTGTCTTAAAAATCCACCTTAAGAATAGGAGCCGGCCCCTGCTGGATGCCCTGCAAGAGACAGGGTGTGCAGAAGGCTCTGCTCAGCTCTCCTTTCTCAGCTGACCACATTCCTGAGATACAGAAGATAAAATGCCTGCAGAAGGAGTGCCGTTGTGCCCAGGTCAGCCTCTGCAAGTGCTCTGGCTGGACTGAGTTTCTCAGGGTCCGTGCGAAAGGTCTCTGGTTCAGTGCACAGGGAGATTTTCCCTTTCTGCCTTGGGTCCCTGTGGTCAGTCTGAGATTGGACACAAGCAGAGGGAAGCAGTAAGAGCAGCTCTCTCTGGTCATGCCAGGCCTGGTCTCTCTCCCACAAGTGGAGCACTGAGTTAAAGGGAACTCATAGTAAGTGGGCTTCTCACATGGCACCTGGTGGTACAAGGAGGTACAGAGATGTAGGACTCACTGTTTTGTCTACCAGGTGTGTCTTCTGTGTATGTGCTTTGCACTTGGAAATTCGCAGACCCGTCAGGGACCCACATTCCAGCCACCGCCTGACACTGGCAGGGTGCAGGAAAGCAGATGGCAAGTGGAGTGGGAATGCAGGGCTGAGGGTGCCAGATAGCCCAGAGCAGGCACGGGAGGCTTTGGAGAGAAGTCAGATGGGTCTGCCACACACTTCTGGGGACCCTGGAAGATGTTCTGGATAAGATGGTCACCTGTGCCAAAGGCCACAGGCAGGGGTGGTTGAAGGAACATCAAGTGTGTGTTTCATACTCACATAGAGACAAAGGTAAAAGAATCGGCTTTCCTCCTCAGGTTCAACAACAGAGGTTTTCTCTGCCGTGGACCTCACCCAGGTCACTGTCAGTGCGAGCAGATCCCTGCCCAGTCAGCGGCATTGGCTTTTTAAGCACATGTTTTCAGCCCAGCAGGCAAAGCTGTGGTGCCTTTCTCGTAAGTACCATGAGAGTATACATTTCAGATTTCAGAGACTCCAGGGTTGGGGATCATAGCTTCGTTCAACTCTGGAGACACAGATAGAAGATTAGTCTCAGTGTTGTAGGTCAGGGGTCGCTGCATTCCTAGAAGGCAGGTGGGACCGAATTCCCACCTTCCAGAAGTTTCTAGAATGACAGTGTAGTCTGCCAGTCCCTGCTCTGTGCCCGGAACCTATCAGCTTGTTAGCAGTCCATCTGCCAGTCCACTCATTCACCCATTGCCCTCTCTTTCCATCTATCTACCCATCTACCCATCCAACCATCTGATGAGTTATTGAATATACATTTTATTCTGGGCCTTCCAGTTGATCTTAGGGATAACAGGTAGAAAGAATCAGCCACGCTCTTGCCCTTAAGGCACTCACACACTCTTCTGGTAATGAGAGATGTGGGAAAAGGAACAAGAAGATCTCAGAGGGCTCACAGGGTCCCCAGTGTGCAGATCCTGCTTCCACTGTGGTCCTGAGCAGATGCCGCAGAATGTTACCCCTTCAACCCTGTATGGCTGAGTTTCAGGTCTGTCCTTTATCCCCTTTGCCATTCTGCCTTTATTCAGGCCACACAGCCCTTCTCTGGGCAGCAAATCCCCAGAATGGGCGACCTGACTCCTGGGCACCTGCTCTGAGAAGAGCGCCCCCAGGGATCCTGTAAAGGCCATTCTCCCCCAGGGGCCTCCTGAGACCTGATGTCCCACTGTGCTGTCCTACAGGCTGCTCCCAGGAGCTCTCTTTCTGCCAGCTTGCAGACATAATGGAGAGCACACCTTTGTACTTTACGTGCTCCCTCTACCCGGAGGCCCAGGTGTGTGATGATGTCCTGGAGTCCAGTGCTCAGGGCTGCAGCCTGGTCCTGCCGCAGCAGCCGGGGACCCTGTTCCAGAAGAAAGGTGAGCACATGCTGAGTTTCTAGTGGGAGGGTCGCCCTGTGGTTTCTGAAACGGCTGGGTATGTTTCTCCTTCTCTTTAAATGTACTCAGAAGTATATCGGCTCAACTCTGGAGACATTTCCTGCCCTATAGCCTGGTTTGATGAGAGCTATGACTGGTGCCCTTGTTACCTAGAGTCCCATGAGGCTGTGCGGTGCAGTGGTCTCAGCCCCTGTGTCTGTAACACTGTCAGAGTCGTTGTTTCTCATCAAGAGTGCTAATGGTGCTATAGTTTCTCTTCTTCCCCCTCCCACCATCCACCCCCATGTAGTCTGCCCTTCCCCAGACATTGCTGCCCTTGGCATCCTCCTCTCTCTTCATTTCCAGAGGCTCCCACTATGTATCTGATAGCCCTGTGTTTTCCACTCAAATGTAAGTCAGGCCTAAGGAGAAACTTGGTTTGTTGAAAGCTTGCTGGCTTTAGAACAGTCTGACTGGGCCAGGCTTTGAGGATCTTTCATGTCAATATTCTTAGGTCCCTATTTTAGAGGAATCTTGCAATTCCTGCCGAGAGCATATGCCGTGCTGCTAGTGATCGGATAACAAAGCGCTCACACACTCCTCTGGTTATAAGAGAAGGTGGGGAGTCTTGGTGGTTACATGGAGACCGACAGGAAGGGACCCTTCTTTGGCAGCAGTATGCAGATGCCCACTCAATCTGTGGGGCAGCCAGAGATCCCTTGTATGTCCTCTCCATGCTGGGCAGGGGACTTGTCCTCTGGGGAGGCAGAGAAGGGGCCTGGTGACCTCAGTCTTCTGAAGCATAGTCTCAGCCCACCCCTCTGACGGACTTCTTTCTCCCAGCAATGCTGTCTATGCCTGAATCCTGTGTGAGCCAGAGGCACAGGCTTGTGGCTTCGTTCTCCAAAGAAAGTGAGGTCTACTTTCTCGGGTCCACGGAGCCCAGCTTTCCCGTCCGCACGCTTCCTAGCTCTGCAGTGTGTGACTGCACCCTGTGCTTAGCCTTTACAATAGTCCCGACTTTCACTTCAGTGAGAATTGAATTGAGAGTCTGTGTGTGATTCTAATGTGCCAGCTTTAATGGAAGCTCCTGGTCCTCAAGTTCTCACGGACACAATAAATTTCCTCTGAGCGATGACACCTCTTTCTTGTGTGCAGTTGTGCTGAAGGACAGAGTGAAGAACTTTTATACCCGCCTGCCGTTCCAGAAGCTGGTGGGGGCTTCCACCCGAAGCAAAGTGCCCATGTCCGAAAAACCCATCTCCAGTGGGTAAGCAACCTCTGCCCCTGAATATTTATTACTGAAACTCTTTGCTTCCATGAGAAGGGTGAAGCCATCACAGTTTATGGCAAACATCTTATAACAACTGCACAGCTCAATGCCAAGTGGGACGAAAAGGTCCTGAGGAGATGGTCACACCTCATCTCTGGGCTAAGGCAAGTTAGTGGTATTAACACCACTGGCTCTTAAGCCAGACAACAGACCTACATCTTATCAAGGAATAAAAAGTGCAGTGCACCTGGTCTTTAGAACTTCATGGTACTGTGTTCAGAACCCAAAGAACAAGTAGAACTTCTAAAATAGATATAAGCTTATAAGATGTTGTTTCAGAAATGTGTTATTGTCTATTTGGTTAGTGGTTTACTTGTTCCGGTTGAGAGTGAAGTTGAATCCATCAGAACCCCCAGTGCAGTGTGTTATTGGTCACTGTCCTGGAACCCATCCTTTTATAATCCTCTTTCTGCCTCTCTCCCTCCACCCAGCTCTTTCTTCATTTTCATTCTTCATAGTTTTAGTTCATGTTTATGACATACATTTACATTCACTGTGGGTATTTGGTACTTGTATAAGCACATCTTAAATCTTTTTCCTCACTTATTGATCCATGAACTTATTGATCTACGATGTACTATTTAATTATGAAGTCCTGGTATTTAAGGTTTTCCTTTGAAAATAGAGGTAAGAAGGTGATGCAGGCTGGTCTGTCTTGAGGATCCTGCTGATAGATGGGCGGAGTGAGGACCAGCCTGACCTCAGTGTGGGAATGGGAGCTGGTATAACCTCACTCAGGGAAGCACAGTTAGCAGTGGTCCAAGCTGAGGCCTAGCGATGGAATGCACAGGACGGATGGTTGATGAATGAATGGTGAATGAATGAAGGAATGCAAGACAGTGTTCTCCAGAAAAGAAAAGAGAATTGTGCTTTTGGTCAGCTAAGAAGGCCCTCCCACTCACTGGCTGAAGCACCGCATGTTATGTAGTTACAGAGAAACTGACCCCCGCAAGTAAGAGTGGGGACCGTTTGTCCTGCTGGGTAAGAGCTGGGCCCCGAGGAAGCCCGCAGACCTGCCCTTTCTCTTCTGATACCAGGTTCTTCGAATGCGAACGACTGTGTGATTTGGACCCGTGCTGCACCGGCTTTGGGTTTCTGAATGTGTCCCAGTTAAAAGGTATGAGTAAGATCAAGGCTTTCTCCCCTGTGCACAGTACTCTAGAGGCCAGAATATACATTTGCACTATGACCTCATTTCATCCCTGGAACCTCCGCAAGTGAGGGAAAGAGAGATTCTCATTCACAAGCTGGGGTCCTGGAGAGGGCAGGTGGCTCACAATTGTCAGAGCAGGGTGTGACTCCCAACCTGGGACCTGGAGACCCTACTCATGCATTCCCGCTGGATCCACAGAGTTGTCTGTCCTCCCTTGCACACTTCACTTAGCAGTTTTCAGCTCTTCTTTCAGCACTCCGGTCAGGTGGCTGGTGGGGGGACTCTGGATATGGCCATATGATCTGAAATGAAAACCTGGTTCAGGGTCTTGGGGTGTGGGTGTGACTCAGCTGTAGGTTCTTGCTTGGTATTGACAAAGTCTTAAGGCCCAGCACCAAAATACAAAAGCCAATTGAACAAACAAAAACTCAAAATCTTTGTGTTGTAACTTCCTGGTGGTGTGGTTCTAGCCGGGTCACTTCCCCTGGAGACCAGATGTCCCATCCTGTGAGGATCAAATGATGCCATTAGAGCCTGGCACGACCACATGGCCAGGAGGCAGGTGCTCAGGCAGCAGCAGGTGCCATCCTTGGCCTCCAGGTCAGGGGCACCTCACACAAAGATGCCAGGTCTGCATCGGAGCCCACGATGCTCCCAGAAGACAATGGTGAACCTCAGATGTGTTCTCAGATTGACTTACAGGGTTTCCCTTGTCCAGTTAATCTCCTGTTAGTCTCCAGTTAGTCTCCTGCACTCAGCACCCTCTCGGCTCTGTGCTCCCCAGGAGGAGAGGTGACGTGTTTAACTCTGAGCAGCATGGGAGTTCAGATGTGCAGTGAGGAAGGTGGAGGGGCCTGGCGCATCTTGGACTGTGGCTCTCCTGACACCGAAGTCCGCACTTACCCCTTCGGATGGTACCAGAAGCCTAGTAAGTAACCTGTTCCTGGAAGCTCTGTTGGCATCTTTAGTAGCCTGTGTCCCTCCCACACAGTGTCCTGATTGGAAAATAGATAGATCAGAGGACAGGATCTATCCCAGGATGCAACAGTGGACACTGATTCTCTTTACTGCAAGCAGAGCAGAAATGAAGCTGGAGTCTGCTCAGTGTCTCAAAGGAAAGGGGACCAGCTAGACCTCAGGGAAGATGAGAAGGGAGCAGGTGCATCTACTGAGAACATGTGGCCTGGCTCATCAATGCACCACAGCGGTCACCGATCTGCTCCAGAGGGGCCACTGTTGTATTCAAACTTTAATTCAAGGGACAGAGTTTAGTACAGCGTGAGCTGATTCTAGCCAGTGACAGAAGGAAAGTGGGCTGTGTATGTCACGGTCCCAACTCCCCTAGATGCGTGTGCAGGGAAAAGTTGCCTGAAGTATGGGTTAGGTCCTGTTTCTGTACAGGTGAAATGAACAGGCGTCCACTCTACCGTCTGATCTTAATCAGGACAGTGTGGCCTGTAGCACTCTTAGGGAGAGAAGCATGTTGCCCTGTGTCTCAGAATCAAACTCAGAAACCTTCCCAGGCCCCCACAGGAGGAGTCAAACAGAGGGCTAAGCAGAAGGTCAGTCTCTCTATGCTGTCTCACTGGCATTGCATAACTGCGGTCTCTGTGTCCTTCACCCCACCACTACCACCTCTCTGCCCAAAGCAAGCGGTGAGGAAGAGCTGGAACTTTTCAATACTTCCTGGCGTCAGACACGTGCAGGAACTGCCTGGGCTACTTCACTTCATACCCTGAGCACTCCTACAGAGCAGACACAGTCACCTCCATTTCATACGTGAAGTGTGTGGTATGGATGGTTGGAAGTACTTACCCCAAACCATACAGCCAATATGAAGTAGAGTCAACCTACAAACCCAGATCTGATGGCCCCAAGTTCCCCTCGTCCCCCTCAGATGTCAGCTCCTGGCAGCCCTCAAGTGAGTGGGTAGTAAAAACTCCAAATGTCTTGTCTGGCTGGCTTCATCCAACTCAGCTGACTAAATAGAAAGTGCCTAATCGAGCAGAGAAGACTATAGAGCCCAGCTGACAAGCTAGACGCTTTGTGTTTTGGCCGCCAGGGTTGGACTTGGAAGGCCGAGCTTGACTCCCAGGGACATCTGTCCTTGACCTTGCTCATAACCCTGTGCATTCCTCCACTTCATGGCAGATTTTTCTTTTTTGAACTTAATTATTTCCAGGCTGAATAGAATCTTCTTGATGATATCTACCTTCAAGAGGCTGTGACTTGATTTGAATTCACACTATTGAATTTTTCTTTTATTTCAACATCTTGAATTATTTAAGGAAAAAATGTTGGAGCGATAGAATGAAGTAGCTTCCATCATCCATATATAGCAGTCTTCTGGATTTCCCTTACAGGGACAGGGAGGAGGGTGTGCTTCCTGTGACTTCCATCCCTCATGGACTCCAGAGGCCAGCTCTGTATCTGCTGCCCATCTGTCTGTCCTGTTACCTCCTCACCCTAACAGAGTTTGAAAAATGTCTTTTTCCATCTTCATATGAGTCATGGAAGAGTTGGATAAAAAGTTTAAGCAGGAATTCATTTGTTCAGAAATATAATGGAAATCAGACCAGAGTGTTACAACATCCTGACAGGAGCTGGCAAGGAAAAGATGCCAAAGTGCTTCTTACCCCGACTCTCTCTAGCTGTTTTTCTTTTCATCTGACTGCCCAGACCACTGATTGCCTCGGACGTATGCTCCGTGGAGTTAGGCTGGGGCCTCAAGAGTTTGAATGAAAACTGCAAAGCTGGGAATTAAAATTCAGAGAGAAGTCCTCACATTCAACAAATGTGATCTGGACACCAACCAGATCTGAGAGCCTCGGTCGCCGGGCTTTCAGTGGTGGATGCCAAGCACTTTGCAGGCATGGTCTCATTAACCTTACACCACACCAGATGAGGAAATAGAGGCCCAGGAAAATTACGTCACTTGCCCAAGTTCACGAAGCAGCCAGTTCAGCTCGCCTGGGACCCGGGCCTTTCTGACTTGTCACTGTGTTCTGTCAATGAGTGCGGATACGTCACGATTCCTGTCCGCTAGGCGCTCACAGTCAAAGGAGGAGTTATAGATGCTCTGACCCAGCCTGCTTGGGGTCTCTTGAGTGATAGCTCACATGGCATCCTGGGCACTGAGAAATGGGCAGTTAATAAAATACAACGTTTTAAAAGATATAGCCCAAAGAACAGATACAATAAGCATATACAAATAACCATAACAGAGCTTACTTAAGGAAACTGGCCTAATAAATCAGACTACTCCTCCCCTAGCCGGGACATGCTGGCCAGTAAGTACAAAACCATCTTTTGATTCATGATGTTTCTCAAGCTACAGCAGCTTCCCTATCGAGTTTTTGCATATTGTACAGTCTCAGTTTCTCCTTTCTCTCATAGCACATAGCTGACGTCATTGTTACCTTTGTCTTCATATTAGCCAGTCATATGCACACTGGTGTGGAGGGTCTCCAAGGGGAAGGGGAGCCCCCGGGCCTTACCCTGAAGGGTGGGTGGGATTCTAGGTCACTTCTCCTCACCTTTAGCACTGTGACTGTTCAGTGTAGAGGGTGTATTTCTTCCTTCCATGCACCTGGGCTGCTTTGCCAATCTGCTGAGTTTGATAGTGTCTTCTACAACCTAGACCTCATCATCCTTTTGAATAGGAGTAGGTTTTATGTTTGCTTCTGTCTCAGCACCGTGGAAAGAGAGGAAGACATAATCTCCCTGTGGACCCGGGAGGGAGGCTCATGGAGCAGCGCCTGTCACAGTGCTTGCTTCGCTCTAAAGCATGAATGGACTGAATTTCACTGTGGCCACTGTAACTCAGCGATGCCGCCAAAAAGAAGCAGTCTCCCACACTGCATTCTTAGACTGTCCTCATGCTGCGGGTGCCACAGACGGGCACAAAGGAGTTTGGAGGAGCCATTGTCACTCCGCACTGCCTCTCTTTGGAATCTTGAGTTAAAAGTCAGGTCTGCCTGCCCCTGAGGTCCACGTGTGCCTGTGCCTTGAGGCCTGCTATTCATAGCTATTGTTTACTGAGCTCTTTTGTGGGCACAGTCCTAAATGTCACACACTATACTACTTCCTATAGTCCTGCAGTCTGTCATCATTGAGGTAGGCAGCACTGAGCCCATTGTGCAGATATGGAAACTGAGGCTGGAGGGACTAATAGTCCTTTGCTCAGTTTACAGAGCTAGTGAGTGGTGGCAGGCATCTGCAGGATTTGCTGTTTCTGGCTTCTCACTGTGGTCATGATGTTCCACACTTCTCCATCTTGGCCGGAAGACTGGCCAGTGAGACGTGTGTGTGTGGGTGTTACTGCTGTCCAGAAGCTGTCAGAATGAGATTGGAACTCATTACATCTTCTTCACCCTGAGGGGTGATGGGTAAAGCCTGGGGGCCAGATGGTCCTTCCTCGGCCTAGGCCTCAAGGGAAGTGACCCAGAGCTGTCCCTTAGCCCCTGCTTTAGGACATGGTACAGGAGAGGGCCCAGTGCCACTGTCAGCTGCTGGCACATGAGGCTGATTGTCACCTCACCTCAGTGTGGCCTGGCTGATCCTGACTGGAGTGGACTGGTGTTCCCCATCTGTCCACTGAGGGTCTGATGCCTCCCATGTCCTCGCCTGGCCTCTGCTCAGGTCCTCAGAGCCCAGTGATACGGACTGCTGAAAACAAGCTCAAAGGCCACATTTTCTTCTTTCCAGGTGCCCAGGGTGACACCCCCCGTTTCTGCCCCGCGGCCACTCTACCTGCCCTCACTGAGAAGGGTAAGTCCACCATTTGCTTCATTTCTCAGCAGAGGACTGGCTTCGCTTCTTCCTTCCCCACCAGTGCTCTCACATTCACAAGTTTCAGTGCAGCACATGTAGGTGGGAAGCCACACGCGAGCAACATACACATGCTGCAAAGGAGGCCGACTCCATGGTTTCTGCACACACTGGAGATGAGCTGGGCGCAGGGAGAGTGAGTCAGTCCCCCCCAGGCCAGTACAGTGATTGCTTCGTCTTCCCAGCTAGGACAAGATCTGTACAGTCCAGGGCAGCGTCAGTACGGTGGGGTTGGTGCCCAAAAGGTGAAGATGGACAGCTCTGCATCAGAACGGAGAGCTGGGGCCTCAGGTTCCTGGGAGCAGAGGATGACACTCGTGCCTGAAGCGCCAGCCATGTTCCCAGGGACCCAGAGCCCAGAGCCTGCCTAGGAAGTGGGTGTCCTTCCTCCTGCACTTGCCCACAGCACTCAGGCTGTCACCAGCGTCACCAGATCATGCTCTGTGTAGCCACAAGGTCGGGGTGTGGCAGTATGGGAGCTGGGGCAGCCTGTATACTGGGGCAGATGATATGGAAGCCACGGGTGAGTCCAGACTCATGTACTGGCCCCTCTCCTGCCACCATCCAGCACTGATCAGCCCAGAGGCCATGTGACATGAGTTCCTGGCCTGTGACATGGTATCTGACCGGCCCCAGCACCTGTCATTACAGTCAGACCACAAAACAGAACAGAGCTTATAGAGGAAGGAGTGATTTAACACCAAGGCTGTGGCTTGAGTCTAAATTGTCCTCAGCACGTGTTAGAGATTGGCTCTGCACGGTTACAGCCCCTCACTTTGGCAGTCACGTATACAGGAAGTGTACTCTTTTCCCCTTGAGAACCCTACACAGCATAGACATGCTAAGTGATTTACACAGAAGGCCAGGCACTGCCTGTTGCAATGTGGTGACACAGGAGGAGAGGGGAAGGGGGGGGGTCATGGTTAGCATGTTGCAAGTGGGAGAGGTGGAGCTTAAGAGAGCTTAGGACCCTTTTACCCAAGGGATACTACATGTCTGAGCAGACCTCAGTCAAAAGTGATTTTGTTTTATCAAGATTATACATTAAAAATATGTATGAAATAGAATGTTCCAAGAGATTTATAGTTAATGAGAAAAAAAGCCCACGACTCCTGTCTCACCTCTACCCACCTGCCCCCAAACACTGGAGACCATCACTGTCTATTACTTGAGCTGTGTTACTCTCACGCCACTCACTCACCTGAGTCCCATGCAGACCTCACAGTGCTCCCTCTGGGTCTCACAGCTGCAGTGGCGTCCACCGAGTCCCCACGTGGGCGATCTCCACATGCCAATTTCTCTGGGTGTTTGTCCATGCCCACTGCTCTCCTTTCCTCCTTCTTCTCTGTTATCTTTATAGGTTCAAGCTTTTTACTCCTTTGCTCCATTTTGCATGCGCTTGAGAGGGAGCATAGCTAAGCATGCTGATTATAAGCAATGACATCTCATAGTTTTCAAAAACTTCTAAACGTTTAATGACAACTTGTGTTTTCCCTCAGCACTGTGCTTGGTCCCACATTCTACATGGATTTCCACTTTGGGGAGTGTGTTGCCCTGCAGCCTGAGGCTGTGCAGCACGGTCTGACATGGCTGTCCTCTGTAATGTTGCATGTTTTCACTGCCTCACCCTGATATCCTATCATGTGTTCAGTGTTGAATCTCCTGTCTCTCTGTGTCATGACTGTGTGTGTTTCCACACACACACACTCGTTCACTCCTCTCTGATGTTGCTTTCGTGATGCTTCTGGTCTGTGATACGCACACAGGTGAGGACAATATAGTATTCAGAGTGGTGACAGTAGCTCACGAATGCATTTTTGTTTTTAGATGTTTGATTTTTTATGATTTTTCATCATCATCATAAAAATATCATGCCAGGTGAAGGCCTTGATGCATAACACTCCTAAAGTCTAGATTATTTCCTGCAAGATTCTCCCAAGTGCAGTGTGATTTTGAATCTTGAAAAATTTCTGTTGTAAGATTCTACGCATACTGTCAAATCGGGCTCACACAGGTGTGATTTCCTATCAGTCATGAATGAAGTGCATCTTTTCCCCCATCCTGTCTGCCATCTTTTAAGAATCATCACTAAAGCAAACAAAAACAGTAAAATTTATAGATAAAGAGTGCTTTGATAGACAAATGTGAAATACTTCTTGTTAAAGATGTATAAACCAAGATGTAGACATTTTGGGGTGTCTGTGATGTCCCCCTCTATTTGTACAGAATATTCACATTATGAGACTTCCAGGAACAATGGAAGAAAAGACTGAGTGAATATTGAGCATCTCACTTTTCACACACTCTGATCTGAGTAGCTGTCTCCAAGACACAGTCAGATGTCACAGTGTTTTAAACATGACTTTGACATGTGTGGCTTAGAGGCAAGAGCAAGGGTAGCACCAGCATCCTGTCTATACTGTGAGTTCCCAGATCAGAACTTCTAGTTTGGGTGTGTTCTTCCCATGAGAATCAGAAGGATTCTGCCTTTGGGATGGTGATGTGTCAGTGTGTGACTGAGACGTGAAGTATGTGCACACTGGGGCTCGCGTGTAGGGCTGGGGTGCTGGGGAGCATTCGCCATGGCAGCAAAGGACAGCCTGGGAGGGAGCAGGAGAGGAAGCCTGGGAAGAACTTGTGGCCCCTCGGTGTCCTCAGACTGGGCTTGGACCTGGATCTTGGGACCATCTCTCAGGCAGGAGGATGAACAGAAGTGGGATAGGGAGCTCTGGGGTGCTATGGGAATTCCAGCCAGGTGTGGAGTACATACCTGCGCTCCAGCCTCTTCTTAGAAAATGGGATCCGGATCTTCCCTTACCTTCCACCATCCTGGTGTCTTGGCATCTTGATTGTGGAAACAAGGACTCAAGGTCTGGTTGGGGAAAAGTGCAGGAAGGAAAAACGCAAGGCGATGAGCCATTTACAGAGGAGAGTAGCGGTGGGCACCTGGAACATAGCCCAGGTTTCCTGCAAGTAGGCAGGGAAGGTGCCCCAGGTGCTCAGTACTGAACTGGGACATAAAAGGTGGATGTGCGTTTGCCAGGTGGCTGAAGGGACAGGAGACATTGTAGGCAGAGGCCACTGCATGCACTTGAAGCCTAAGTAGTTCAGAATCACAGGGGGATAGGGAGGGAAGATAGGACAGGACCAGAGCTCTGGTCTTGGGAGTCATGAGTCACAGAAGGGTATCAAACAGATGAGCCGGGGCATGAAAGCCATTCTAAAGCTTCCATTAGGCTCTCAGAGGAACGTGGGAGATGAACGACTAGTTCCTGAGAGATTGGGGCAGGTGTATCGTCTGTGCTCTGTGGGTTGTTTTCTTCTCCGGGGAAAAATTGTATGTTTTCATAAAACTGGGAAGATGCCATTTTCTTCATAAGAGAAATATCTGCTGTATTTAAACTGCCCACAGCCACCAACCTGAAGTCAGGGTCAACGTGAAGTGTCTTGTACAGTGTGGGAGGCCCCAGGAGGTGACTACAGCCCCCTCCTCCCTGCAGTCCACCTAGCTCCCCAGCTCTGACCGGAGAGGTGCTGTGCTGGTTCCCTCTGTGGGAGGGCGCTGCTCATGGGGGCAGGGCAGTAAACTCAGCATTTGGATTAAACTCAGCATTTGGGGAAAACATAGACTCATGTTTTTAGGACAGTGGGCTTCACGTTCTGTGTGAATTTCTTTGGAGACCTTCAGGCACCCTCTGAGTGACGCCTCAGCTGTTGGCATTGAGCTCTCTATAAATAGGGCCACCTAGAGGAGCTGAACAGAAGCTAAGGGTGTGAGCTGAGGAAGGAGGAGAGTCTGGTGTGGCCCTGCCCAGCCTGCCTCCACGGCTGCTGCCCTCGTACTGGGCTCAGTGACAGGGGTGGAGATGATGGGATGGCAGAGACAGCAAGAAGAGCCTGCTGAACCATGCAGTGGACAGAGGGGCCTCGCTTAGTCTGTGGGGTCTGCTCCTAGGAGTGCAGGGGCTGATGGGCCTCACTCGAATGTGTTTCATTAGTCTAGAAACAAAACATGGGTCCTAGAAAGTGTCAGCACGGCTGGGGAATCCACACATCACCTCGCTGGGGAAGCCACGAAGCACAGGGGTTCAGAGGCTGCCTGCCTTGGAGCCAGCTTCCTTAGTCCCTCGTCCTCCCCCTCAAATGAGAGTGGCAATTTTTTAAAATGTCAGGTATCAGTCAGGCATAGTGGCATGCTTGTAATCCCAGCACTCGGGAAAGCTGAGGCAGGATAATTGCAAGTTGGAGCCCAGCCTGGGCAACTTAGCCACTTCATGAGACCCTGTCTTAGGAGATGAAAAGAATGGCAGACATAGCTCAGTGTGAAGATCCTGTGCTCACTCCCCAGTGCCAAAAAACAAACAGAAAAGGAAACACATGTGTGCCTCAGGCTTGTGTTAGAGCAGAGTGGAATGCTCAGACCTTCTCAGAATGTAATCTGTTAACAAATTTCCTCTACTTCTACACACTGTAAGTGTAGCTGTTGATCACCATGTCCACAGATGCGCTTGTACCACATGCCAAGGGGCCTCTGAGGTGCCAGGGCTGCTGTGAGCAGTGAATGCTTCTGGTCTGCACG
>PVIR01011589.1:0-29753 GCA_004026965.1 Petromus typicus
AAGCTTTAATATTTCTTACAACAAAACCCTCACTATCCACATGTCCTCTGGCTCCTGCCCCATTCTTCTCATGTCCTTCACGGCATAACTCCTTAAAGAAGCTTCTATACTCATGGTTTCCAATTCTCCTTGCATTTTATTATTGTGAGCTCTCCATACCACTCCAGTGAAAACTATTTTTTTGAAAGAAATCAAAGATTTCCATGTCGCTAAATCCAAGTCTCTATTCTCAGTCATGACTACTTGGTTCTTTTTGTTATCTCTCTCTCTCTCTTTTTTTTTACAGTACTGAGATTGAGCTTGGGTGCTTGTGCTTCCAAGATAGGCATGATACCCCTTGAGCTAAATCCCCAGGCCCATCTGTACAATGTATAAATAATGGAAGGCCAGGAATTTAGCTCAGTGGTTCTGGCACCTGTCTTGTAAGCACAAGGGCCCAGATTCGATCCCCAGTAACAACATACAATGCAGGGTGTGGAGACTCACACCCAGCAGCAATCAGTGCCACATAGCACAGTGCAGGGCGTGGTGGCTCACGCCTGTAATCCCAGCACTCGGGAGGCAGAGGCAGGAGGATTGCTGTGATGTGAGTTTGAGGCTGAGCTCAGGGCCAGCCTGAACCACAAAGCGAGACCCTGTCTCAAAAAACCTAAAAAAAAAAAAAAAAAAAAAAAAAAATATATATATATATATATATATATATATATATATATATTAGAACTGTGAACTCCACACTTATGCACAGGCCAGTCTCCCAAATGCGTAAGTGTATATCTGACATCCAACTGATTGTTTCATCTATCTTCACTAAGTCATCTGTCTCCAAGTTGTCCCTTTCACAATCCTGATCTCAGTAAAGCAAAGCTCCATTCCACCAATTATCAATACTAACAAATGAAGAAGTATCTAAACTATTCTTCCTTTACATCTGTATCTGATCCATCAACAACTAACTCTATTGCATTCTAGCCATTTAACACAACCCTACACCACCACCTCCTGGGTCAGTCCAATGGCCAAAGGTGGTGAACCTCGGGCACGTGCTCTGCAGTGGGCACACAGAGCCCTCTCTCCACACAAGCCACGTGGTCCCAGCCAAGGTCTGACAAATTATCAACATGCATACAACAGCAAAGATCGCATCAATTGTGTAAAAGTTCCCCAAACCTCAAAGCTGTTTGGATCACCGAAAGCTGTTATTATGCTTTTCTTTTTTAAATCAAAAGATGTAAACTAAGACCTCGGTAATTTGGGTTTGATTCTGATGTCGGCACTTTGTGACAAGTACGTGGGTTCTGGCCCTTGCAACAGCTTGTGAGGTCCGCCAAGCCAGCCTCTCACTCCTGCTCTGACCTGTCTCCCACCAGCTTCCCTCATCTGCAGTCCTCCGGCCTCACACCTTCCTGCTCTTCCTGGGATATCGGATAAGTGCCGGTACCTCTGACGTCCGCCTGAGTCAGTCTCGTCCAGAATCCACACATCAGGCTGCCTTTCCCCTCCGCTGTCTAGTCACACGGCCCTCAGGAGCGAGGCCTGCCTGATCCCCTCTACCATGTAGAACTATCGGATCACACAGCCCCTCCTTTACCTTGCTTTTTTTTCCGCAAAGCATTATCAACCCCTGACATCCTAAATTTTGAATTTTTAAGTTTGCTGCCCTCTCTCCTCACTAGATGTAGACTCTGAGGGCTCATCCCCAGGGTCTAGCACTCATTTGGCTGGCATCTCCTCCAATCCTTCCTCACTTGGATTCTAGGGTACACTTGCTCTTGGTTCTCCTATTGTCTCTGTAGCTAGTTCTTTTTCACTTCCTTGCTGGTAAATGAAAAGGAGGAAAAGACATTATACCCATCTTAGGAAGATGTCAGGTGTTCTTTTGTGCTAGGCTGGGTGGGATCTCTTATAGCATGAGACCAGACCTTCTGGGGGAACAAGAAGCACCCAGAAAAAGCTGAGCACTTGCTTTCTGTTTGCAAGCCAAGCGACATATGAAAGCGTATTACTTCTCATCCCTGAGTGGGGGGGCTAATTCCTCAGAGATCACTGTTTAAACCTTTAACCAGCATAAAATAAAAAATTGATATCACCATATGGTTGTAGAACTATGAAAGAACTTCTACCCATTCACAACAGCTTCAAAAAAATCCAAACACTTAGGAATTAACTTAATCAAAGAAGTAAAAGAATGCTACAGGGAAAATTATAATATTCTGAAAAAACGGAAATCAGTATGGATATCTCTCAGAACACTAAGAACAGAGATTCTCATCCAACTTAGCTTACCCTTTCCAGGTATCATCCCAAAAGAGTTAAAGACATCAGTTTACAACAGTACACCCAGCATCACTCATAACAGCTAAATCTTGGAAATGACTTATATATCCATCAACAGATGAATAAAACAAATGAAGTACTACTCAGGCATAACAAAGGATAAACCTGAGTCATTTGCAGAAAAATGGATACATCTTTAGACTATAAAAGAAAGCAAAATAAATTAGACATAAGTTAAATATCACAAAACCATGTGGGTTATATATGAGATAAACAAAGAATAAATAATTTAAGGAATGAAGTAAGAAACCATAGGAAACAAGGAGGCAGATCTTTTGCAGATGAGATAGGATTATAGGGTTGGAAGGAGGGGGAGGGACAGAAGAAGAAGTAAAAGGGACTAAGATGCAATATGGATATGCACCATCTCTCCAGATGAATGTAATTATTATGTGTCATAAACACGTACCAATAAAATTATACATTTTTTTTTTTTTAGGTTTTTTGAGACAGGGTCTCACTTTGGAGTTTAGGCTGGCCCTGAGCTCAGCCTCAAACTCATCGCAGCAATCCTCCTGCCTCTGCCTCCGGAGTGCTGGGATTACAGGCGTGAGCCACCATGCCCGGCACTGTGGTATGCGGTACTGGTTGCTGCTGGGCGTGAGTCTCCACACCCTGTATAGGTATGTGGTTACCGGGGAATCGAACCCGGTCCTTGCGCTTGCAAGACAGGCGCCGGAACCATTGAGCTAAATCCCCGGCCCTATACATGTATTTTTTGAGACAGGGTCTTGCTTTGTAGTTCAGGCTGGCACTGAGCTCAGCCTCAGACTCACATCACAGCAATCCTCCTGCCTCTGCCTCCCGAGTGCTGGGATTACAGGCGTGAGCCACCACGGCCGGCACTGTGGTATGAAGTACTGACTGCTGCTGGGCATGAATCTCCACACTTCATATTGTTGTACGTGGTTACTGGGGATCGAACCTGGGCCCTTGCAGTTGCAAGACAGGCGCTGGAACCACTGAGCTAAATCCCTGGCCCAGATACAATAAGTTTCATAATATGTAATTTATGATTCTTTTTAGAAGGGACTGGCTAACATTTGAGAATAATACTGCTGCTTTTGAAGAAAAGTAACTAGAAATGAGGATTTTCTTATTCAAGAACAATTATGGGAGGTCACTGTTTTAGCCTGAGCTCCTGCACCAGGACCCGAAAGAAGAGGAGGAAATAAAATGGAGTCACTCATGCTAAATAATCAAATTGAAATAAAAACAAGTCCAGACATTACAGAAGCAGAAAGACCACTAAACAGACCAGTTTTTCCTGAAAGCAAGAGATTTCAGTCTACTTGAGTCAGCATAAGGAAGTCTTTGCTTTAATGTTTACAAAAAAGTGAACAGTAGTAATGTGATATCAACCAACCAATCAGATTGTGGATGTGTATGTTTTTAACTATTCAGTTTCCTGTGGTCACCTTACCAACCCCTCTACTCCTCTTTTTCTCAGTGTCAACCCTTATTTTATTTTACAGAATGGAGGGTGTCCAAGTCACCAGTCAGAAACAAAAGCCAGTTGGGTCAATAGTTACATTTGTTGTAATTCAGTCTTTTGACAGCCTCAATTGGATCAACCTTTTAAAGAGCAACCAGAAATTGTCAGGTGGGGGAAGGCTAAGAAGAAATTACAAATCAATACAATGGGAGACCATAGTCTAAATTTTATTTTATTTTATTGGTTAATATTTATTCCTAGCACCATAAAGAAGAAAGAAGTGCAGCTATCACAGTTAACAGTCTGAATTTTAGAATAGGGGAGAGAAAGATGAGTGGGAAAACGATAAAATCCAAATAAAGTCTATCATGTGGTTTAAAAGCACACAGAAACTCTCAAAGAAAAAAAAAGAAACTCAAAGAGGTTTGACTATTGGAAGTCCTTTCTCAGGATTTAGCAACATCCTCGGCCTGAAGCACCTGTCGCCTAGAGTCCGAATCAGTCAAGATAAGCCCTTCTAGGAAATGGACGCCTTTCACTGTTAGAAGGCTCTTCCTTGTTCTGCACGGGTCAGCTCACTCAGCCTGGCTCTTCCTCTTAATTTCATATACTCTAGTAAGTTAGTGAGTCAATTCCTCTTTTCCTTGATCTCCACATACTCTCTACTCTCTGTTCTCAAGCAAGTTTCTTTTTGAAGCCTGACACACCCTGAACCCTTCATCTTGTTCAGCGTGACTTTTACACCTTTAATCGTTCTTGTATGCACTTCTAAAATGTGTCCAATGACCTGAAAAAATATTGACCAGTCAGAACACTTTGAACTAACCATTTCTCCTTTGTTTCAAAGTCAATGCTTCTGTGCCTAAAATTGGCCTGCCATTTCGGCAGCTACATCGTTGGTTGTGGATGAATTCACAGTCACTACTTCCTTGGTCCTTTTCCAGATGGATTCCCAGGATGGAGGAGTAGGGAGTCGGGATGGGAGAGGGAGCACTGTCACTAATATCAATCATCTGTCCTTTTATTCCCTCGATGACAAATAATTTGGTGCTATGTACCAGACAGTTGCAACTTTATGGCGACCTACGCCCAAATGTGCTAGGGTCTCAACGTCCGCATTTCCCTCAAATTCATATATACTGAAATTCTAATCCCTAAAGTGAAAGAATTAGAGAGGATCAGGGCTTTGGAGGCGGATTAGGGTATGAGGACAGAGCCTTCTTAAATAGAGGTAATGGCTTTTACAGGAGACAGAGAGATCTCTGGCCTCTTCCCCTACAAGAAGTTATAAGAAAAATAACACTTCGTAGGAAGTGGGCCCTCACCAGGCGTGGAGTTTGCCCAGGCCTTCATCTTGGACTTCCCAGCCTCCCAAACTGTCAGAAATAAATTTCTGTTCCTTATAAGGCACCCACTGCACAGCATTTTGTTACAGCAGCCCCTATGGACTAAGCTAATTACCCAAATCAAACCAAAAAACTCACTTCAATAAAGCTTATAAAAGACTGAACTGAGAATATATACAAAATAATTCCCAATCATTACCCAACTCATAAACCTAAAATCTCGCACAGCAGGCTCTAAAGGGTAGATGATCCTTCCCAATCATTTACTCATACTCCCTACGCGGGGTAATTCAGTATGTATCTTGATTCTCAGCCCTAAGACCACTTTTCCCCTCTCACATAATCACAGAGGCAAGTGGTAAACCGAGACATCCACAGTGCGCTCGTACAAAAGAAAACTTTCCTTAACCCTCGAGCTTTATCTGAGAGTCATAAACCACAACCGAAAAAGCCACCCGGACACCAGCGCACATTTTAAACACAAACGCACATTTTTAAAAGCTGTGATTCAACCCCTTCCAGAAACCCGAGCGTCAGATCTAGGCTTCCCAAGTGCCATCCGGGGCGGGAGCCATCTATTACACAAAGCCGACTCATTATTAGTCCCCACAACTGGCATGGTCAGGCTGTTTTCTGACCTTTCACGCTCAACACCCCCAAACTCTTTAAAGTCATTTTTGTCAAGTATAGAAAACATTCACAGCTCGTGCACTGCAATGCTCCGAAGTCCACAATAAACAAAAATGTGCTTTTTTGAGGCTCGCTTAAATCCTTAGTATTGCAGAAAAGGTCTCAATTTTTTTAAAAAAGTATTTTCAAATCAGCCTGCTCATACTTATCCCTCTGGGGACAACGGGTTCCCATCTCCAGAGCGAGACGCCAGCGGGATACGAGTCACCTCGAACAACCCCTAAGGCCAAGCGCAGGGCGCCGGCAGGCAGGTTGGAGGCGGGCGGGCGCCGGCTGGCAGAGACACAGCGCCGGCCGGCGCCCGGCGCCCCGCGCCCCGCGCCCCAGCCCGCCCTCACCTCTCTTGTCCAGGAGCCACATGAACGCGAAGCAGGGCAGGAAGCCGATGGGCCCCCACAGCACGAGCAGCGCGATGTCCCAGCTGGAGAAGCCGTAGGCCTGGCGCGCCGAGTTCTGGATGGGGCCCCAGGTGTTCCAGACCAGGCCCTGTGCGAAGGCCAGCAGCGAGAAGAGCAGCAGGACGAGCCAGCGGCGCCCGTACACCCGCCCGGGGCCCGGGCCCGCCGCGGGCAGCGCCGCCGCCGCCGCCGCCTCCCGGCTCCTCCGCGCGGCCCCGGGCCCAGGCCCGAGCGCGGGCCCTAGCAGCGGCTGCCGCTCCTCCTCGCTGCTCCAGCCCGAGCCCATGGCGCCGCCTGCCCGCCACGCCACGCCCGGCCCGGCCAGGCCTGGCCCGGCCCGGCGCGCCCGCCGCCGCCGACCAGCCCGGCAGACGCCGCCCGAGCGCCGAGCGCGAGCCGCTGGGGTCGCCGGTCGCCGGCGCGCTGTGCGCCTGCGCGCGGAGCCGGCTCGGAGGGGGCGGGGGCGCCGGGTCCGCCCAGCCGGGCGCGGGACACCGGGAGGGAGCCGAAGGGACGGCAGCGGCCGGCGGCGGGGGAAGCGCTCCGGAGCAGTGGCGGCGGAGGTTGGGCAAGCCTCAACCTCCAGGGCTGCCGGAGGAAGTGCCCAAGTTTACATCACGCGCCTAATAAACAAGTCGCTGACCTCAGGCCGCCAACCTAACGCTTGATTCTACATTGGGTTGACTTTGTTTTTATTGGGCTTGTACCTTCGGAAATTACAGGGACTACAGGCTAAGATCGAGATGTCATAGGGTGAGGAAAATCGCTTGTGTGTGTGAAAAAGTGCTACTTAGCTTTGTAACTAGTCGTTAGCAGTTGTCTTCTTGCGCCTGACATGCCCGGTGGGATTATAAAGTACCCAGCTTTACTCGCGTATATGAAAGGTAATCTCTCTGCCCATCACTCTGTAGGCAGGGACGAAAGATTACGTTGATGAAGGGTGGAAGATTTGTGCCCAGAATTGTCCGAGAGGTGGGTTGAAGGGTGAGCGAGGAAGAGAGCAGTTGTTGATCCCTTGGCCCCGCAGCCATTTGTTTATTTTGACTCACAAACCCTGAAGCCCACAGCTATCAATGTCCCTGGAAACAGAAGTCCCGCAGTTTGCCTTGTATGGGCTGGGAAATGAATCACAAGGAACGCAGTTAAAGGACAGCCTGCCTCAGGTCCGCCTTCCCGGCGGCCAGAAAGCCAGATGGGTCACCTTGCGGTGGGTGCCGGCGCCCACGCCTGGGAGCAGCGACGCAGAGCCAGCCCTGGGACGTCCGGCAAGCCTGCTGCGAGGGGACGGCCAGGGTGGAAAGAAAGCACCGGGCCGGGGCCAGGCCAAAGCCGGCCAGGCTCTGGAGGCGGACAGCGCCCCACACCCGAGCACGTGCGGGAGCCGCCCCGCCCCGGCGGACCCAAACAAACCGGCGCTCCCCGCCCACTCGCCCCGCCCCCGCGTCACGTGGCCGCGCGGCGCCGTTTCCGGCGAGCGGGCGCCGCACGGCGAGTCCTTCCGGGGGCCGGGCAGCAGACCCCTTATGTCCGTGCACCGTGCGTTCCCGGGAAGTCGCCTCGCATGGCAGCGGGTCCCCGGGAGAGCCCTCTCCGGGCCTCAGAGGCTGGAGCTGCCGCGGACGGAGGTAAGTGCCAGGCTGAGGCCAGAGGCAGCGCAGCCAGCAGCGTACTGGGCCGTCTGGCCCCTTTCTGGGATTCCGGGTCCTTGCTTTAGGCTGTGGAGGGAGTGACTATTTTTTAGTAAAAGTGACCTCCTCTAATCGTTATATCGATATTTGTTCGGTGCACAGGCCTGGTGATCTCTTATTCTCTCAGTGCTGTTTCACGCGTGCACAGGGTGTCTTGAAGGAGATCGAATTAAAATTAAACTTGAGACACTGGAGTCCACCCCTGGAAGTAATTGGAAAGAAATTGGAATTTTTGTGAGCAGGGCTTTAAGCTTTTAGTCATTTTCTGTAGCGCCCTGGTTTAGTGAATGAGTGAGATCTGCAGGCCCGTGAGCTGGAGATCACAGTTAGCTTTTAGGGGAGCGACGGCTCTGTGTACCACACTGTTCAGGAACTGCCGCGGGATCTGCGGGCTGGAGTGTTTTTACCAGTGTTTTTCATCAGGGAGCTCACGATGGGTAAAGGAATCTAGAAAGGAAAAAAAAAAATCTTGACCAATCTTGGTCCTTTGGGTATTATCCCTAGTACACGCTCATTGTGTGACAGCTGTCATCTGGAGTAGGGAATCCCAGCGAGGAAGACGGAAGTGCTTCTAGGAGGGACCACTTCGAGGTGGTCCTGTGCTTACAGGGGGTAGTGACAGGCCACCTTCTTGCTGCTGAGGGCTCTGGCAAACCGAGCAGAAAGCGCCTGGCGATGCTGTTGTAGACCAAATAATTTGCCAAAAGGAAGAGCTTCCCATTCCCAGCAAAGTAATGATAACCTGCTTTGACTGCTTCCTCTTGCATTTAAGCTCACATGCTTGCTCACCTCTGATGCTCCCATTTTCCTTGTCCAGTTTGGAGTGAATGTCCTAGTCTATCATTATAAGCACTTCTTCGAAAATAACACTATTCTCTTGTCCCTTCCTGAAATTTATTCTGGAAAAAAAGAACTTTTATCTAGGATAAACCTACCAATTTACCCTCTTTGCCCCTATACCCATCTGGCCTACCGTTGCTGAAAAAAAGAATCCTGCATGGAAATGGAGGTATAGCTCATTGGTAGAACATTTCTGTAGCGTGTGGCAAGCCATAATGTCGACTCTGTAGCAGTGAAAAAAATCGTTCACAAATTGGTGACAGTATAAAATGAATATTCAGGTTGAGTCTGTGATCTTCCTGATTCTTTTTTCTTTTTCTTTTTTTAGGTTTTTTGAGACAGGGTCTCACTTTGTGGTTCAGGCTGGCCCCAAGCTCAGCCTCCAACTCACATAACAGCAATCCTCCTGCCTCTGCCTCCGGAGTGCTGGGATTACAGGCGTGAGCCACCATGCCCGGCACTGTGGTATGTGGTACTGGTTGCTGCTGGGCGTGAGTCTCCACACCCATTATTGTATGTGGTTACTGGGGAATCGAACCCTGGCCCTCGCGCTTGCAAGACAGGCCCCGGAACCACTGAGCTAACTCCTTGGCCCTGATTCTTTTTCTTTAGTAAGCTTGCTTTTTAACATTCTCCATTGGTAATTCCCCAAAACTTCATCTCCTCTCTTCATCCTTTTCATGCTGATGACACAGAAGATCATTTTATTCTTGAGACAGATTCTCACTATGTAGCTCAGGCTGGCCCTGTCTAACTATATAGCTCGCTGGCCTTGAACTCATGGTGATCCTCCTGCCTCTGGCTCCCAAGTGCAGAGATTACAAGTGTGCGCCACCATGGTAGGCTCAGAAGGTCAGTTCTGTATCTGATTGATCTCTCTTTGTCTTCCAGTACCATCATATCCTAGTCCAAACCATCTGCATTTCTTTAAGCCATTTCTTGACCAGTGTCCCTATTTCTAGTATTGAACTCCTTCAGTCTTTTCTCCATTTAGCAGCAAAAAGTGACACTCCTTTAAGAGCAGGGGATGTAGCCCAGTCATAGAGAACGTGTCAGCCACATTCAAGGTTATAGGTTCAGTCTCAGCACTACAGAAAGTGGCGCTTCCTCTGATAAAATTTTTCAGTACATTGTACTTTAAACCTAGAATAAAAGCCTAATTTCTAACTCTTGCTTTAAAAACTTCCCAATCTGTGCTCTGCTGATGAGTCCAGCAGTGTTTTGTCATTCAGCTGCCTCTTGATTCTCATGTAGCTGACTTATTTATCTTAAGTTTTCAGAACATGCCATCACCTGAGACCTTATGAGATCAATCTATTAACATAGTCACCGTGGGTTTCCCCTACGCATACCCTCACTTGTTTTATGATACAGCATTCTGCCTGTCTTTGTGCATACCCCAGTTTGTAATTACTTGGTTAACCCATTAGACCCTAGGTACTTTGAGGACTAGTACTTTGACCACCACTGCCAAGCACATAATGTACATTTGAGTAATGAATAAGACATACCTATGCCACATCTAGAGGTGAGAGAAGAAAAAGTATGAGCATGGTCGAGGAATGCAAAGAAGCTGGTATGAGGGGTGGTGAAAAATGAAGGATCCTGAAGGTCACCTACCCTGCGTTAAAGAGCTGGGAACTTAAAACACTGGAGAGCCTTCAGAGTGGCTTATTTTGGGGAGTAACATGGTCATCCTGGGTTTTAGGAAGATCATTCTGGCCGCAGGATGCAGAATAGATTGGAAGGAGAAAGAATGGAGGACAGGATAGTTAATTTGTCTGAGTCGTAGTTTCCTCTTCTATAAAATGAATGATTATTGAGAAAATAAAATACACGATGTTTACCTAGCATAATATGTAACATGAATTAAATATTCAAGAATGATAAACCATTTTGTTATTAATCGAGAGTTCTGGCTTTGGTTCTCCATTAATGTTATGACACTGAGAGGAAAGGAGTTGGAGTTTTCCAGCCTGAAAAGTTAGGCGTGAATTAGGGTCCTGAAGTAAAAGACGTAGTTGAGAGCAATTTAAAATTTAATATGAATGCATAGAGCTTAGGTATAGGGGGATGATGACACACAAGGGTGGATGAGACGAAAGGAAGATGATGACACAAGGATGTGTCAAGCATGCAGCCAGTGAAAAGGTTTTTGATTTTTCAGTATTTACATGTGTTTTTCCTTTTTCCTTGTAAAAGTCAGTGGTTTTTAATATGTTCACAAGGCTTTACAGCCATCAGTACTATAATTCAAAACACTTTATCACTCTGCAAAGAACCTGTTACCCATTAGCAATCACTTCCTATCCCCCAGCCTCATGTAATCCCTAATCTACTCTTTTCTTTATTGATTTGCCTGCTCTTGACATTTCACTCAGATTTCAGACAAGTGGAATCATTCAATATGTGACATTTTGTGTCTGGCTTCTTTCCTATAACATAAGGTTTTTTGAGGTTTATTCATGTTCTACCATGTATCAATACTTAATTTCCTTTTTGTACTAAATAATATTGTATAGATCTATGACATTTTGTTTTATCTATTCATCAGCTGACAGACATTGGAGCTGTTTATGTTTTTGTCTGTAGTTAATGTTGCTATGGAAATTCAGGTACAAGTTTTTTGTGAGTATCTTTTCAGTTTTCTTGGTCATGTATTGAAAGGTAGAATTGTTATATCATACCATAAATCCATGTGCAGTTTTATGAGAAAATTATTGATTTTAATCAATGTCATAAGTCTTTAAGGGGCAGAAAAATGTTATGAAAAAATCTGGGTCTTCTCCCAAGAAAAATACAGTATTTGTCAAAAATACACATTTTGACAAATAACTTTCAATTTTGCATTAAAGGATATTCTGAATCCTTTCTGTGGAACTTTGACGCTATTTTAAACTGTCAGCCTGCCTAGAAATACTACTAGGAATGGCTTTGCTCGTTATCTTTACAAAGTAAGTCAAGTAGGCATAATACTTCTGTAGGAGGAGACTTTGCCTTAAATTAGATAAGGCTCATATGAATAAGATGTTTTAAAAAAATACATGAATAAAAGCTGGTGAAAGAGCTACTTGCGGGACCAGTAGTCCTTTAAATTTGATTCTGTCTTTCAGACATTATGATATTTCCTTCAGTTGGGCTTTTCTATTTTCAGTTATTACCAGGCCTCAAGCCTCGAGGAAGAGAAGAGCATATTCTCAGTGTTCTCTTTCTAACCCTTCCAAAGAAAGATGTTGTAAGAACTTGCATTTCTCTTAGAGCCGATGCCCTTATCTAACTGGATTTACTTTTCCTCAGTTGGAGACACTGTACTCCACATGTCATCTTTGCTTTTATCTTATTTTATTTATTATAAGACAAGGTCTCAATTTCTGTAGTTCAGGCTGGCCCTGAGCTCAGCCTTGAACTCACATCAATCTTCCTGCCTCTGCCTCCCAAGTGCTGGGATTACAGGCATGAGCCACCATGCTTGGTACTGTGGAATCTGGTACTGATTGCTAGTGGACGTGAGTCTCCACGCCCAGTATTGTTGTATATGGTTACCGGGAATCCTAGCTGGGCCCTTGCACTTGCTGAAAACACTGAGCTAAATCCCCTGCCCTTTGCTTTTATTTTTAAAAGGGTAGAAAACAGAGGAGGGTCAAAAAAGCAAGAAATAATCTAAAAAAATACTGTGAAGAATTTCCATGCTTGAACATATGTGCAATTCATAGTGTAGCTAATCTATTATATATTCATTAATGACAAATATCAGAAAGACTAACAAATGTGAATGAGGCTTCAGAGAGAAAGGAACCCTTCTACATTGTTGATGGAGATGTGAACTAGTGCAACCACTGTAGAAATTGGTGTGGAGATTCATTAGTAAATAGAAACTAAAAATTTCATTTGACCCAGCTACTTGTCTTCTAGGTATCTTCCCAAAAGAGGCAAAGACATCATATACAGTGAAACATGTATAGCCAGGTTGATAGTAGCACAATTCATAATTAGTTAATCTTGGATAGACCTATATCCATTCAACAGAGGAATGGATAAAGAAAATGTGATATTTATACAGAATAGAATACTACTCTGTGATAGAGAGATAAACGAGTGATTTGTAGGAAGACAAATACACTCAGACTATAATGATAAGTGAAATAAATCAGAAACAGTTGAAATAGCACATGGTTTCTCTTGTATGAGAACACAAATATAAATAAAGAGCAAAATAAAAGATAAGGGGATAAAAAAACTTCTTAGAGCAGTTCTTGGCTTATTAATTAAAGCATTGTGATTTATGCCTTTTGTGATATTATAATAGTTGACAGCTTTCTAAAAGTATGTAAGTGTTATCCCTTTGTATTTTTTATCAAATAAACTTGGGTGTGAAAAAAAAGCTAAGTCCTTTGGATGGAGATAATGGGGAAAATGCCTTACGGGCATGTCTGGAACCAAGCAGGCTTCCCTTTTCCAAGGTCAAAATTGAAAAAATAGAAGACTTTAATTTTTTTTTTTTTTTTTTTTTTTTAGGTTTTTTTTTTTTTTTTTGAGACAGGGTCTCGCTTTTGTGGTTCAGGCTGGCCCTGAGCTCAGCCTCAAACTCACATCACAATCCTCCTGCCTCTGCCTCCCGAGTGCTGGGATTACAGGCGTGAGCCACCACGCCTGGCACTGTGGTATGTGGTACTGGTTGCTGCTGGGTTGAGTCTCCACACCCAGTATTGTTATGTGGTTACCAGGGAATCGAACCCGGGCCCTTGCGCTTCCAAGACAGGCGCCGGAACCACGGAGCTAACTCCCCGGCCCCTAGAAGACTTTAATTTGACAAGAGCGTTTCTGGTTCAAAGATCAGCTCCCTGAGGGATTTGTGCTCTGGAATCCTGTTCACAGTCCCCACAAGGTACTCAGAGGTCCCTGGAGCTGTGACTCGAAAGGGCCTGGCTACTGCTCGAGCCCCCAACAGACCTTGGCATCCTCCCAATGGTGCTAGTTTTTCAGACATGCAGAGTGTAAGAGTGATGAGGCCAGGAAGACTTTTCCCCAGATTTCAGAAGGAAGGCCTGAGAGGCCAAGCAATATGCCCCTGAGGGGTTCATGAAGCTGTGAGGGTCAAGTTGAAAGTGCTGTGCAGATCTCAGGATATTGGAAAAACCAGTAACATAGAATATTTGCGCAAAGCTACTCAAGAAAGAAGCCATGAGGGCCGCGACTGCCACCAATGTCATCAGGATATACCTGTTTAAGGTTTTTGGAGCTTACATTTCATGTCATCATCCTGGATACTGGACACAAAGCTACAGTAATTAATATTTGCCTTGCTAGGTGCTAGTCTTGCTTTTATCCACTGGTTTTTGCATGCCTATTTGTTCTTTTTCAAATTAAAATGATCATCCTATGCCATCGTATGTTCACAGTTCAAACTTTCTTTTGATTTTTATGGAGGTTCATGGCTAAGAGTTTGTCTTGAGTCTTAGAGACTGGGGACTTGGATTTTTCAGTAATGCTGGCAGTGTTAGAATTTTGATGATAAATTTTAGCAATGGACTGAAAGCAGTCTGTATAAAGAGATACACTTGAGTCTTTTAGGAGCCAGGAGCAAAATGTTATGGATTATATCCAGTTGTCCCTCTAAAGCTCATGCAATCATAGGTGGGAACTTCAGGAGGTGATATGATAATAAGGACATTATAGCTGACTTCCTGTTAAGAGGTGGGGCCTGGTAGGAAGAGGCAGGTTACTGTGAGCATCACATGGAATTATGTCTCCCTTTCCATCTACTCCTTTGATTTCTTTTTGCTTTGAGGCTGCTACATCTGCTTCCTTTGCTGTGCACCTGTGCCATATCATGCCTTGGAACCAGCCAAGTATGCACTGAAATGTGAGCCAGAATAAACATCTATCCTTAAAGTTTCAGGTGTTAGGTATTTTGCCCCATCAATAAGGAAACTGACTAAGCTGGCAGTGCTCAGTGAAATAAACCAGACACAAAAGGTAAAATATGACGTGGTTTCTCTTAGATGAGAAACTCAGAATATGAATAATTTAAAATGTAAAATAAAAGATGATACCAAACAAAGAGGCAGGTCTTTTGCATGTGGAAGAGGGTTCTAGGGATAAAGGGAGAAGAAAAGTATAAGAGAGGGAGAGGAAATAAAAAGGACTAAGATGTATATGTACCAACTTCCCATGATGAGTATATTTATTATGTATTACAAACATACTAGTAGAAAAAAAAAGAAAAATGATGCCACCTTTAAGGCTGTGAGAGTGGCACAGATACATAATCTAAGCACTCTGGGAAGCTGAGGCAGGACGATTTTAAGTTCAACCTCAGCCTAGGCAAGTTAATGACTTATGAGATCCTGTCTCAAAATGAAAAAGAGGTGAGTGAGGCTGTAGGTCATTGTGAAGGCTCTAGATCTGATGCCTAATATCACAAAAAACAAGAAAGATAGCACCTTAATATGGTCATATTAACCATTAAGTTTCTGAATTTTGAAGGGGATACATTCAAACTGGAACAACCGTCTTCACCATTTTGAAGTACAGAATTCAGTAATGTGGCATAGATTCACATCGTAATGGAGAACTGTATAACTTTTTATCTTTCATATCTGAAGTTCTTTATCCACTAAGCAGTCCCACACATACGGGCCACCAAGCAGTCGGTATCTGCCATTCTACTTCCAGTTCCTTAAAATTTGACCACTTCAGATACCTCCTATACAGGAAATCATACGATGATTATCTTTTTGTGGCTGGTTTATTTCACTTAGCATAGTATCTTCAAGGTTCATCCATGTTGTAGTATTCAATAGAAGGTCCTCATAAAGGCTGAATAATACCTTATTGTGTGTATAAACATTCATTCATCTGTGGACATTGGGGCTGCTTCCACCACTTGGCTGTTACTCTGGTGCTTCTGTAAACATGAATTTCCAAATATCTCTTGAGAACCTATTGTTAAATAGGTTATGATTGAGCTTATTGAAAGTCTAGTGAAAAAACTAGTTTATTTTGAGTTATGAAAATAAACATAGAGAAACCTAGAGTGAGATGAAAATAGGTAAAAATTTAGAGATACTTTGGAGCATTGCAATTTGAGTCACCATTGTTTCTAGACTTACCTTCACTTTGCTTTAGGTTTAAAACCAGTATATTTTTTAAGTGCTTTTTAAAGTACTTTTAAGTACTGTTCATGAGTCATTTTTGCTAAGAAGATAAATACTTACGTGTTAACATGGTGAGAGATACGAAGAATTCAGAGGCCCCCGAACCCTTGATACTTATTTAGCCTGCAGTTATCTGCTCCATCCAGCCTGAGCCTGGTGGGTGTTCACTCCCACACCAACCTTGACACTGACAAGGTTGTGTTATAAGAGTCTGCACACTAATGTTTGTGGTTTCTTCAGTGGCAAAAGACTGCCTGATAGTCTTTGAAATTCAAAGGATTGATAAGTATTTGTTAGGGTTTATATCTAGATGTCCCCCTAAAACCTTGTGTGCTCGTAGGTGAGGCTTGGAGTGTGGTGCTGGATCAGCCCACTGAAGGGTGTACAGGTGGATGTGATGTTGGAAGGTGAGGCCCAGTGGGGCTGATCACTGTGGGCATGGTCTGGAGCTGTGTATATTCCACCTTCTCTCTTGATGTTGGCTCTGTTTCCTGTTGCCCTACCACAGACTGTTGTCTGCCTTGTCCCTCTGCCCCTCTGCCTTGGAGCCAGCTTAATATGGACTGAAACCTCTGCACACTGCGACCCGAAATAAACCTTTTCTCCCTTTACTTATGGATGTTGAGTATTTTGTCTCAGAAATGAGAATAACTTAGAGAGTTAGTTTCATTTAGTTTCTTTTCTTTTTAGATCGAGTCAGTGTGTGCCCCAGGCTATCCTTGCACACACTGTCTAACCCAAGCTAGTCTCAAACTTATAGTAATCCTCCTGCTTCATTTAGCCTCCTGACTGCTGGGAAAAACAATTAGTTTCTTTTGACATTTTCAAATAATAGCTCAAATGAAAAATTATCCTTGTTGTAAGGTTTACCACTCAGTCTTTAGTATTAATGTGGTAATTTTGTTTGATATCTATCATTCCATCAGTTTTTCTCCCCAGGCCCAATTGATAATTATTTTTTGCCCTAGTATCTGCCATTCCCGTGTTTTTAAAATCACACACACATGTGTACATATGTGTCAGATGATGAGACCATTGTGGATCTGCATGTGTGTACTCAGTGATACGTTATCACCCCATGCTAAGACTCGGTGTTTCATCAGACTGTATTATTATTAGGATTCTCTGTGGTGTTACTCATTTCGCCTTCTAAAAGATTTTAATGTTTATAATTTTCCATTAATACTACATCTGGCACGAGAAACATTCGATTTCGGGATCATTGTTTTTGTTACATTCTATTACTATTTGGAGAATATTCTGGAGACTTGGTAAATGCTCCTTATTCTTGTCTTGAACTCTAAATCACTAACACATATCCAAGCTAGGTGTTACTGAACCAAATTGCTGGCAAATTCAGAGAAATTAGGTTTCAAATTATGTTGCACTTTGCATTTTTTTTTTAATTACTGAGAAAAAAGAAATTTGCTCTTTGATGGTGTTTCATTGTCTCCAAAGAATTAGTTGTAACCCATTATGTAATAAATGGACTAAATGTGCAACATTTGAAGGGAGAAAAGACTATTGTGTAACACCTCCATTAGTAATCTGGGTTTTTAGCAGTTTCTAAGCCATCTAGTTAGAAATTGCTGCTTGCTGCATGTTTAGAACTAAATACACTTATCCTTTAAAGACTGCTGAGGTTACTGCAGAACTTTTACAGCTCTTTTGCAGATATTCCTGGTGTGTAATGGCTGTGTGCATCCCTAAGCCATTTAATTAATACGATGTAGATTTGCATTCTTCTTTAAGGGAAACTAAGACTTAAATTTGTTAATTTAATGACCCAGTTCATTGTTGATTAAACCATCAGAGACCAAATTAGTTTTATCTCACAGCCAACTGATTGTTTTATTTCACTGATGGTCCTGAAATTCTGTACTATCTGCTAATTTCCTATCATGCTGAACATCCTACCATTTAGTCATATTCAGCTTTATAGTGCTTTTCATTTATTTAGCAAATGTTTAGGCATTAAATATATACCACTGTACTAATCAAGTACTTTCTCAGCAAATTTTAGTTTTGAAGGTCTTCTATTAAATAATCTGTAGAATATCGATGATTTTAGATCAGATCATTAAATGTACTTTTCAAGAAATTTAACATTACATTAGAAAGAAAAATACTTTCTAAAAATTATTTTGTCAAAACAGTATTTGTATGTTACCAACACTTGTGAATATATTTGTAGAAGGGTAGCCAGGTGTATCAGCTCAAACATAAGAACTGTTTGGGGAATATTCAAAGCCATGTGATCTATTGTCTCTGGTTTAAAATGAGTAGAATAAATAAATCACTGTCCTACAAGGACTGGTGTTTGTTTTGCTTTGTTCTCTAATTTCCAAGATGCAAAGTGCTCAAAGCTTGAGTGTTTGACGACCTTAGCACTGAAAGAATCGCACAAAGTGTTAGGTGAGCTGTGATTCATCTGGCCTGAGCTACAGAGCACTTCATAGGCTGCTGTGGCTGACCTTGAGTGTCCTTGGCTTAGAAACAAGGTACTCTTCAGTTATGAACGGATTATAGTCTGACGGTGAGGATTTGTGTTCTGTGCAGGACTCAGGAGGGAGAGGTTTGGTGATGTTGGGTCAGTAGTGCAGAGTGGGCATCTTTGTGAACTGGACTTTCTTTAGTTTCCCAAGCTGGCTAATCATTATGTCTGCTTTCTAGGAGGTATATATAGGAGAGCAGAATAAGGACAAGGAGGCTGATTCATAACTTTCCAAATTTATCCCTGCCTGTCTTTGTCTGCAAGAGTCTGGGAGATAAAATTCTTCAGCCCTTCTCTTGCAGTTCAGCTAGTAAGGAATAAGTGAATGATATTAGGTAGAGAGGCAATTAGATCCTACTACCTATCCACACTCCCCAGAATTTCCCTTTCTCCCCAGAGCACACGTGTGTTATCTGTGAATGATCTTGAGATTTCCTGAGCCCACACCAACTTTTTCAGCTCATACTCAGTCTCCCTAGTTTTCATCCCTAGATTAAGTCCCACAGTTTTAATTCTCTGGAAGTAGGACAAGCAAAGGGGCAGACACTGTACTTTGAGTCAGGGAACATGAGGTCTAGTTCCAGCTCATCTGACATCAGAGCTTCTGTTTCAGCCATTGGATAATGGAAATAAAATACTTTATTTGTGTTGGCTTTTTTTTTTTTTTTTTTTTAGGTTTTTTGAGACAGGGTCTCGCTTTTGTGGTTCAGGCTGGCCCGGAGCTCAGCCTCAAATTCACATCACAATCCTCCTGCCTCTGCCTCCCGAGTGCTGGGATTACAGGCGTGAGCCACCACGCCCGGCACTGTGGTATGTGGTACTGGTTGCTGCTGGGTTGAGTCTCCACACCCAGTATTGTTATGTGGTTACCGGGGAATCGAACTCAGGCCCTTGCGCTTGCAAGACAGGCGCCAGAACCACTGAGCTAACTCCCCGGCCCGCTGTGTTGGCTTTTTAAAGGCCCAGATGAACTCTTTTAACAAACATAGCAGTGTGTAGCAAACAGTAAAACACTATACAAGTAAATGTATGGTATTGTTATGCAGATCATGTTCAAAGTCATACTCTTTATCTCCCAGTAGAACAAGCTGTTGCTCCTGACTGTATGACAAGTCATCACATCTGGAAACCTAGGCTGTGTGTCTGCCTCCCACTCACATACCTGGTGGAAAGGTCTTTGATATCATTGTCTTAGTATTTTCCATCTCTACCTTCTTCTCTAACACTCCTTATTATTTAGAACTTTATCATACTTCTTGCTTGGCCATTGTAGCAGCTCTTTTTTCAGTTACAGGCCCTGCCTTTCCATTCTCATTCTGTACCTTTACACATTTATACATGGTGCTTAGTTTTATTTTTAGTACATATAATATACAGTGGGATTGCTGTGCCATAATTTGGTAAATATTTTTGGTATATTGATTATTTTGGGGTGAAGGCAGTTAAAAAGTACAGGTGCAAGAAGGAAACTTTGACTTTCCTTTTTCCTCCCCAAATGCAGGAGAAGAAACTGCTATGGGAAAGGTACCCTCCTGACAGGAGAAATACAGAAAGGAATCACTTTTATAACCAGACATGAGGAGTCAAGTGAGAAAAATCTGACAAACTAACCCTTTCCTGTCACTCCAACTTGGTATTTGACAATTATATTCTACTAATGCTTCTCTCTCTCTCTCTCTCTCTCTCTCTCTATCTATCTATCTATCTATCTCTCTATCTCTCTAGTAAGGGCTACCATATACATGTAAAAGTAATAAAATGTGTATTCTTTTCTCCTGTTAACTTGTCTTTTTGTCAGTGCAAGCCAGAAACTCCAATATCGAGATCTCACAAAATTTAAAAAACACTTAATACAAAAATATAGTTTGTTCATTTTCATATACATAAGATCAATGCACTCCAAATTGGAGATTTCACGGGTTGTGATCTGGTTAACTTATACCGAATGTTGCTAAGCTGGTGTGGATTCAGACCTTGAATGTAGTTATAGCTGGCAAAGTGAAAACAAAACAAAACCCAACCATCGGAAGGTTGAGAAAAAGTTTTAGTCACATCATAATATGAACTTGAAGTTGCTTTCACGTTGGTCTTCGGTGGGGGGGGGGGGTTCTTCCTTTTCGTTCTTTGTGGTTGCCAACTCTTCTGCCTTTTTTTCCTAAACATCCATACTGATCTCCCCCAAGAGTGAGGAACATCTTCTTTATCCAGTCTCCAGGTGATGGACATGTTGGTTGTTTCCAAGATTTAGCTCTCACAAACTAAGCTGCTATGAACATGGGTACCCATATGTCCTTGTGATACGAAACTTTTAACACCTTTGTGTATATGCCTAGCAGGGGAAGAGCAGGGTCAAATGGGACCTCTTATCTTAGTGTTTTGAGGAATCTCCACACTGCCCTCCACAGTGGTTGCACCAGTCTACATTCCCACCAACAGTGGAGAAGTAGTTTCTCCCCACAACTTTGCCAGGGATGTGGCTCTTTTATAGAATGGAGTATTACTCTGCCATAAAGAATGGTAAGTTTGAATCATTTATACTCAAATGGACTTATCTTAAGGATATACTTATAAGTGAAATAAATAGGTCACAGATGTGTAGATACCATATCTTGTCTTTGGTATGAGAAAGTGAAGATAGAAATGGGTTCTAGAGAGTATGATATATACTGCAAAATAGAAAATACTCAAACAATAAAGAGGGGTAGGGGGTATATAAAAGGGGAAAATACGATGTTAAAAAAAGGAAACAAAGGTTATGTATATAGAAGGTGGGGGTGGGCAGGAAATGGGAAAAAATGAGAATTAAGTTGTGTCATATAGTGGTACAAATTTTCAATGTTGATTGTGATCACAATATGTATATAAAATGTACCAATAAAGTCAATTATTAAAAAAAAGTGAGGATCATTTAAAAAGTAAGAGATTCTTCTGAACCATCTGGTACATAGAGCTTGGAGCCTATTCACTTGATCCCAAGTCTTACTCTTCTTGTGTTGGAAGAAGGCCAAACTAATTTAAATTTTCTTTAAAAAAATTTTTATTAGTAGATGTTTTATTGGTGTAATATCTAGTGGTTACATTCACTCTGATGAATTGGCACATATACATAACATTTCTCAATTATTTTTTAACCTCCCTTCCTTCTTTTGAATCTTACTTCTATTTTATGTGTGTGTATATATATGTGTGTGTGTGTGTGTGTATATTTAAATATATATTAAATATATTAAATAATATTAAATATTAAATAATATTATATATTAAATATATATTTAAATATATATTTATACATATATATTGTGTATATATATATATATATATTTAAAATACATGTTTATAGTACATGATGGTCACATAACCCTTAAGGACTTGGTCATGTGCACAGCAGTTCACAGTCCCTCTACCTTTGAATCTTGCTTCCTGCCCCTCCTTGGACCTCCTTCCATCTCTTAGTTCCATTCCCATTTGCCAAAGAACCATCTCTCTCTTTCCTGTTGTCTGTCCTTTATTTTGCACTCTACTTTATGGCAGAGAGATATCTTGTTTTATGTAAATATCACATTTTCTTTATCCATCTCTTTGTTCATGGATATATAGGTTGCTTTCAAGACTTGGCCACTATAAGTTGTGCTGCTATGAACGTGGATATGCATAGATTACTATAATGTAGTATCTGTAACTCTTTTGGGAAGATAACCTAGAAGGGAAAAGCTGGGTCAAATAGAATTGCTACTTTTAGTTTGTTGAGTACTCTCCATATAACTTCCATAGTGTACCTATTGGTTGATAGTCCCACTAACAATGAAGAAGTACTCCTCCCCCTTTGCCGGCTCTCCAGCATTTGTTATTATTTGATTTCTTCAAGATAGCTGTCTTTGGGCCGGGGATATAGCTCAGTGGTTCCGGCGCCTGTCTTGCAAGCGCAAGGACCCGGGTTCAATCCCCGGTAACCACATAACAATACTGGGTGTGGAGACTCACCCCAGCGGCAACCAGTACCACATACCAGTGCCGGGCGTGGTGGCTCACGCCTATAATCCCAGCACTCGGGAGGCAGAGGCAGGAGGATTGCTGTGACGTGAGTTGGAGGCTGAGCTCAGGGCCAGCCTGAACCACAAAGCGAGACCCTGTCTCAAAAACCCTTAAAAAAAAAAAAAAAAAAAAAAAGACAGCTGTCTTAATTATTTTTCTCATTGCTGAGACAAACACTTGACACCCAAGTTAAGGGAGGAAAAAGTGTTGTCGTCCTCTGCATCAGGGTATTATGTGGCCAAGGATGTGGTTCGGAGGCCTGGCGCGGGAGGGTGAGCACACAGAGTCACCAGCAGACTCTGGGGAGCGTTTTGAGAACTGTTCCACCTATAATGCAAAATACAGTCACTTTTATAGTAAATGATAGAGGGCGTACGCTTACAGTGGGGATGCTCGCAGATTGGCTGAAACATGTAGATTGATGGAAGAGGCCGCCTTGCTTTTTGCTGAGGTGGAGTCATGATGAGGTGGAGTCACAATCAGCGAGCGTGGCTGAACTTTAGTGAAAGCCTGGCTTTCACCTGCAGGAAAAGTTTACTTAGCTCAGTTTGTAGAGGTTTCACTCCTTAATTGCCTGGGCCCAAGGCAGGTGGAGTTGCAGAAGAGAAACAGTTCATGGCAGGCAGGAGGTAGGAAAGCAGTGAGGGGCACACCGTAGGGCTTTCCCTCTATCTTATCCAGGCTACTTAGGGCTCTTACTTCAGGCTACTAAAACATTTTTTATTTATTTTTTTTTTTGAGACAGGGTTTCGCTTTGTGGTTCAGGCTGGCCCTGAGCTCAGCCTCAAACTCACATCACAGCAATCCTCCTGCCTCTGCCTCCCGAGTGCTGGGATGACAGGCGTGAGCCACCACGCCTGGCACTGTGGTATGTGGTACTGGTTGCTGCTGGGCGTGAGTCTCCATGCCCAGTATGGTATGTGGTTACCGGGGAATCGAACCCGAATGGAACCCGGGCCCTTGCGCTTGCAAGACAGGCGCCGGAACCACTGAGCTAACTCCCCGGCCCCCAGGCTACTAAAACATTTTGAGCTCAGTAGTGTTGTTTGTTTGGTTTTGGTTTAGCAACACTAAACATGATATAGCACATAGAATTGTTGCTGACTCCAGCAACACTGGTCTTTCTCCAGACTAGTTCTCATCAGAATTTCTTACATGTGCATCTAAGAAATAATAGTTTACAGAAATTTCACTTTTTAAGTTTAAAGTAGCTAGAAAGCTGTTTTTAACATTAAAGTTTCATTTCTGACATTGAAAATGCTACATAGTACCATTCGAGCTTTAACAGTTTAAAATGGAAAATCATTTTAGGAATTATCTTTTGCAGCCAAATATTTATATGAAAGGTAATCAACAAAGTGTATGTGGAACAAATTTGTACAGAAAGATTTGCCAGAACAGAAGCAATATTAACTGTTTTTTGCTCATATGATATGAAATAACTTTATAGTCATCTATTGTTCAATTTCATCCTTCTCTCTAGGTGGATATGTCAAACCTTTTACACCAGAGAAAGCAAAAGAAATTATAATGTCTTTACAGCAACCTGCAGTCTTCTGCAATATGGTTTCTGACTGGCCCTCAAGACACTGGACTGCTGAACACCTTTGTCGGCTCCTGCACAGCAAGAAGATCCGATTCAGGATGGGGAGGAAGAGCACAGACACAGGTGGGCGGGAGGCAGCCGTGTGGTTGTAGTCACTTTTCTTTCGATGCTGAGACAAAATACCCAGCACGCGAATTTAGAGGGAAAGGGTTCATTTAGCTCACAGTGTGTACAGGTTTCAGTCCTTGATCAGCTGGCTCCAGGCAGAATGCACGTGGCAGAGGAGAAATAGTTCATGATGATGGAAGGCAGCAGAAGCAGCAAGGGAACCTTAACAGCGCCTGTCTGCCTCTCTTATCCCATCCAGACTATTGGGATTAGGGCGTTGCAGACCAGAGATATGCTTGTAGTTGCCAGAAACGGATGCCCTGAACCCCAGCATCACACATTCTGGATTCAGCCAGAATACCCCAGCTCAGGGTCCTCTGCACACAAGCTGTCACACACGCTGGCCTGCTCTTCAGTAGCTGCCTGCTTCTCAGAGTTGCTTCTCTGTCTCCAAAGAGCCTTTATTTTGTATCTTCTTTTCAGCCTTTCTTTGTACAGAGAGGAAAATTTTCTTGGAAGGTCTAAAAAAACAGTTTGGCCTGTTTTTGACTAACCGGCCTATAGTTTAAACCCTTATTACCCCCCACATATATATGTACATATATATATATACATATATATGATATATACATACATATATATGATATATACATACATATATATACGTATATATGATATATGCGTATATATCATATATACATAATATATAGCAAATATCTTAAGTCTTAACTTTTTGAGCACTGACATGATGCTACGGGTTTAAAATTCTACACCTGACCTCAACAGTAAATCATAGTCAGAATGCAAGAGCACTACAATTTTTTATAATATTACCTTTAGCATATGTGAGCATATATTTGCTATATATTATGTACATACACACAAAAGCATGTTTTTAAAAAACATTTTTCATAAATTTTATATATATTTTATAATTTTAATAATTATATACATATATATATATATACTACATTGGGACTCATTAAATGTGATAGACCCTTAAATATCTATTAATAAACTCATTTTTGTTCCCATATGATAGAAAAAAATAATAATACTATACAGTACTACTCTACAATGTAACAACGCGAACCAATTCTGTAGTCCAGTAACTAGTGATACAATCTTACGGTCCCTTCCATTTTTAACTGATGTAGGACATGTCCTCCTGTTCTTTTATTTGTAGCATTAGGCTATTTATAGTGCTCAGTGTGGGTTACAGTATCAGCTGCCTGACCTGTACGGCATTGCACAAGCATGAAATATAGATAAAACAGCCCTTTTTTTTTCACTGTTTCTGTGGTTCAAAGCCAGGGTCTTGCACGTGCTAGGCAAGTCCCCTGCTATGGAGCTGTCCCTCCCTCAGTGCATACTCTCTCTTATCTTTTTCATTTTCTGCTCAAACCATCCTCCTGCCTCAGTCTGCCGAATAGCTGGGACTGTACCACCATTCCTGGCTGTTTTTTTATTCTCTTAAATTCATTGATTTTGTTTGTTTCCTGTTCTTCCCTGTATACTAGTATTTTGGAGGCTTTGCCCTATTGTCAGACCAAGTGACTACCATTAACTCTTAAGATTTAGTTAATAAAATACTGTTTCAAATCTAATGGAATACATAACCTTTGTCTGGTGTTTAAAGTGTCTTTCAACATGATTAAGATTGGTAATCCAGAAACTCAGAGTTCAAGCTTCTTGGTTAAGTGGGTTATGAATATCTGTTAATAGCTCAGGAGGAACTAGAAAATTCCCCAGCTCCCCTGCCAGCTTCTTTGTCCTGAAGGTACTTGGTAGCACATCTCGCAGAGTGAGTCTTTGTGTCTAGGATCTTTTGGACTCCTGCACCCGATCTAGCCGGATAACTACACCTGAACTCTCATTCTGGTCACAGACCACACTCTTTATTATTTTTCAAAATTGAATGCTAGGCTTTCTGCAATATCATAAATATCAGACTAGGCTTTTTTTCCTCTTGATTTTTGAACTAAATCTGCTGCTCATTGAACTGTCTGTTAGACACTAATTTGGAGAGAAATTGGAATTGTAGAATTTTTCTATGCTGATGAGGCCCATGTACAACACTACTGTTAGCAGAAGACACTTGTTGAGAGCTATTGTCTGAGGGCTGTTTGGATCTGCTAAACACTTTCCTAGTGTGCCACTGTCATTCCCTTTAACAGGAGACACATAGTAATCTGAAATTTTCAAAGGAATATTTAACCGTAAAAGAAAAAGTTAAGGAAAACTACTCTTAAGGGACTACTCTTTTTAGAAAAAATAATTTGATCTTTTTAATCAATAAAATTTATATAAAACTTGTATGACAAAATTCATCATTTTAACCATTTATAAGTACCTATTTCGGTGGTTGTTAATGTTTTCACAACACCATAGAGCAGTGGTACACTGTCAATTATGGAACATCTCCATTATCTCATAGAGAAGCAGTCATTGTCCTTGTGCCCTTCTGCAGCCTTAGTCTTCTTTGTGTCTCTGATTTACCCTTCCAGGACATCTAAACAGAATCATATAATTGTTGATCTTCGCCGTCTGGTTTCTTTCACTTGGTGTCTTCAGTGTTCATCCATCTAGCAGTACCAATCCAATAGCCCGAAGCTGGAAATCTGAAATCCTGAATTTTCTGAAGTCTTAACTTTTTGAGCACTGACATGATGCTACGGGTTTAAAATTCTACACCTGACCTCAGCAGTAAATCATAGTCAGAATGCAAGTGCACTACACATTTTTTATAATATTACCTTTAGCATATTTGAGTAAGATATAATGAATCATAAATGAATTTCATATTTAGACTTGAGTCCCCTCCCCAGGATAGTTCATTATATGTATGCATATATTCCCAAATTCAAAATTATCAATACTTAGAGTCACAAGTATTTCAGGTAAGGTATATAACCTGTATGTATATATCAGTATTTCATTTCTCTTGTCTGTCAGATAGTATTCTGTTGAATAGATATTTTTTGTTTATCCAGTCGCCAGTTAAAGAGTTGAGTTATTATCTTTTTTGCTGAAGCATGTATCTAGGAAAAGAACTGCCAGGTCAGAAGGGGTATTGGTCACCTTTCCCTTCACTAGGACAAAGTACCTGACACCTGAGACTTAAAGGAGACGTGTACTTAGAATGTGGTTCCCAGAGTTCAGTCTGTGATCAGCTGGTTTTAAGTAGAAACAGGATAGAAGAAGGTGTGGCAGAGGACAGCTGCTCAGCCATGGGGTCGGGACACAGAGAGAGCAGGAAGACCCCGCAAAGAAGACCTTTCTAGGCCGAGTGACCCCTCTTCCACCCAGGCTCCGCCTCCCAACAGCACATTCAGCTGTGAACTCATCAGTGGACTGATCCACTGACGGGTGTAGTGTTCCCACGCCACAGTCGCCTCCCAAAACCCCGTCTCTGAATGCATGAGATTTCCCAGGCGTTATATTTAACATTTTGAGAAACTTTTCCAAAGTAGCTGTACCATTTTACGTTCCCACCAACAGTATATAAAGGTTCCCGTTTTCCCACATCCTTCCTATACTTATTCCATTGTTTTTAATAAAGTCGTAGTGCATGTGTTCTTCACATTAGTCTGATTTGCATCACCATCTTTTCACGGGTGTTGACCAATAGAAATGACCCTTCAAATTATTTGGTCATTCTCTAATGGGAGTTTTTGTCTTTTTGATGTTGAATTATAGGAATTGTTTTGTTTGGTTTTTTGGTACCAGGGATCAAACTACTTGTGAAGCAGGTGCTGGAACCACTGAGCTAAATCCCTGGCCTAGGAATGCTTTTTTTTTTTTTTTTTTGAGACAGGATCTCGCTTTGTAGTTCAGGCTGGCCCCGAGCTCAGCTTCCAACTCACATCACAGCAATCCTCCTGCCTCTGCCTCCCGAGTGCTGGGATTACAGACGTGAGCCACCACGCCCGGCACTGTGGTATGTGGTACTGGTTGCTGCTGGGCAGAAGTCTCCACGCCCAGTATTGTATGTGGTTACCGGGGATCGAACCCGGGGCCTTGCGCTTGCAAGACAGGCGCCAGAACCACTGAGCTAAATCCCCGGCCCTAGGAGTTCTTTATATATTATGGACTTTAGACTGTTATTAGATATATGAATTACAATTATTTTCTCCCATTACATGGATTATCTTAGTAATTTTTTCTTTTTAAAATTATTCCTGGGCATGATGGCGTACACCTGTAATCTCAGCACTTGGGAGGCTGTGGCAAGAGGATCACTGGAAGCTGGAGGCCACCCTGGGCTACATAGTGATTTCAAAGCCAGCCCGAACTACATAGCAAGTCCTTGTCTCCAAAAAAGAAAAAAAAATTGTTTAACAAAGTATAAATACAAAACTTTCACAGTCAGTGTAGGAGATTGATGCCAGAGAACTGGTATTGGAATCAGCCTGCCTGGGTTTAAATGTTGTTATTGATTATTGTGTGACCTTGGGTGAGTCTATCAACTTTATATTAGAAATATTTTCAAGATTAAATGATTTGATATGCCTAAAATATTTAGTATAATGCCTACTGCATAATAAGTGCTCAACAAATGTTAAAGATAGAAGTAATTTTTAAATGATATGTGACTTCTTCAGTGTTGAAAATACTTGAAAGCATGGAAAGATTCACAGAAATTTAAAAACACCTTTCCAACTAATCAGAGATAATCACTGGTTATACTTTGATGTATATCCCTGAAGGCCTTCTTGTATTAAAAAAAGATACTAATTTTTACAGCCTGCTTCTTCCTGCTCCAGAGCCTTTGTGTATATAGTTCTATGTCTAGCCATTTTTCTCTTTGTCCATTTTCCTGCCTCTGTCTTTTCTTGATTAATTCCTCCTCTTCCTTGAGCTTTTGGCTTAAATGACATTTTTCCTGTTTATGGCTCCCTCCCCTCTTTCTTCCTGAAAGTATTGGGAATTAAATCCAGGCAGTATTGAGCTATATTCCCAGCTGTTGAGATAGGATCTCACTATATTGCTCAAATTGGCTTTGAACTTGTGATCTTCCTGCCTCAGCTCCCTGAGTAGCTAAGATTATGGGTGTATGTCACCATGTGTGACATATTATATTTCTTAGCAACACTTAAAACAATTAAAATCACATGGTTAGTTGTGTAAGCAATTTCTGATTAAAATTTCTTCTTTTCAAGATAATTGTGAGACCAAAGGCCACAGACCCTGATAGGCTAACAACTAGTGGACATTCAAATATTTATGGAGAAGAAAGAGAGGCTTTTGATATATATAGGACAAGAGCTTTGCAGCAAAGTAGTTTTTATTCAGAACATGCATGGATATCTGTTTTGCCATTTTTTGCCAGTACTGAGATTTATCTTAAAAAACAACTTCTATAGGTGAAAATGATACCTTATTTCAATTAACATTTCTTTGATTGCTGGTAATATTGAACATAAGTTAATGTTTGTTAGCAAGTCAGCTATTTTTTCTGTTCCTAATTTTGTAGTTTAAAAGTTTTAAATAAATTATTTTCATATTAATTTTAAAATAATTTTTTCCATATTGTATTATAAACATATTACCCACTTTGTTTTGCATTTTCATTTTGCTTCACATTTTTACAATCTAATTTAATTCTTATTTAACTTAATAATTAATTTAATAATACCTTGTCAACATTTTATTCTCTTTCTTTTATCCTTAGAAATTTCTTCT
>PVIR01011589.1:29853-46870 GCA_004026965.1 Petromus typicus
TGGGTGTGGAGACCCACACCCAGCAGCAACCAGTACCACATACCACAGTGCCGGGCGTGGTGGCTCACGCCTGTAATCCCAGCACTCGGGAGGCAGAGGCAGGAGGATTGTGATGTGAGTTGGAGGCTGAGCTCAGGGCCAGCCTGAACCACAAAGCGAGACCCTGTCTCCAAAAACCTAAAAAAAAAAAAAAAAGAAATTTCTTCTTTAGCCTTGGATTTAGCTCAGTGGTTCTGCCTCACAAGTACAATGTCCCAAGTTTGAGCCCTGGTACCAAAAAAACAAAACATAGCTTATTGATTTCTTTTTTCTGCATGCTACTTTTTATCTATTTTGTAATAATATATATGATATAGAATGTTCACTGAGTTTTTTAAAAGTAGTTAAATTGGGAACTTTCATTCCAGCATCATTTACTGAATAATCATTTTTCCACTTTTCTAGCTTTGAAAACTATCCTTATTACAAGACTATGTTCTTGAATACTCTAGTCTTAGTTTCTCAGCCAGCTATTAAGCTGTCAGTTTTGGGGCCAATAAAATAATTCAAAAACAAAGTCTTAGCACTGGTATACATTTTAATATTTGAAAGTACGACTCATTCTGCCTAATTACACTTTTAATTTTCATTTTATTTATTTATATTTTAGTTGATACAGAATTGTATACATTTGTGTAGTGTGTGATCTTTCACTACCTGTTTGTGTTATGTGATGCCCAAATCAGGATAAGCATATCTCCCTCATTAGACATGATTCATGTTGCAAATATTTAAACTCCTTTCTACTGGTTGTTTTAAAATAAACAATACAGTATCATTACCCTCCTGGGTAACGAGAGCCAGAGGTGACTTCTAGCTGTAAGTTAGTACCTGTTGTCCCGCTTTTCCCCATCTCTTTCCTTCTTCCCCTCCTCAGCCTCTGCTAGCAAATACTCTGCTCTGAACTTGAGTAACTCTTTTTTCTTAGATATTATTGAATTTTATCCATGTGAGTGAACTTCAGAGTTACACAAAGTACTGACTTTGAAGAAATCATGCCAGGATTTTAAATGAAAATTCATTAAGCTCTAAAATTAATTTGGAGAAAATTTACATTGTGTAATACTGTGTATACTTACAGAGGAATGTGTTACCTTACTAAGTCTGTTTGTCTCTCGACACAAAGATCTGTTTCCATATAGACACATAAAATAAAATATTGTACATTCATTATAGTGATTATGACAGGAATATTTTTAACTGATTCTGATTGTTACATATTCTGTGTGTTGATTTTATACGCAGTCACTAATGATCTTGGTAGTTTTGTGTTCTTGTGGATCTTCTAGGTAGGTGGACAAATGGTTATATAAATAAGAATGTCTTTGTAGCGTCTCTATTGAATGTATTTATTTCTGTCTTAGGTTTTGCCTGTCATATTTCTAGGTTACTGGAAATGTGTGAATAAGTGACTTTTTCAACAATATTTTTTAATGTAATGGCTTTTTAGTTTTTATGGAGAAGTTTGTGAATATCAGATAGCTCTTTTATTGGTACATGTTTGGAGTATAGGATGATTACATTCATTGTGGGGAGTTGGTATGTGTCTATAACACCGGTTACTTCTTTTTTAAAGACATAAGACCAGGAGGGTGTGACCCACCAGCTGCCAGGACAGTGACACTAGCCATGTCAGGTTGTCTCTGGACAGCACAGCTCACTTGTGATGAGTAAGAGTAAAAAGGCAATTAATGAAAGTAGTTTGGTCCTCACAGCCCCCAAGAAGGGCCTGAAGAATCAGTAATCCGGGGGTGCTGATCACTAAATCAGGATGTTGCAAGGGTAATTTTGCAAGGCAGGCACAGTAACCACTGAGCTAAGTCCCTGGCCCGGTAGTTCTTAATCGTAAAGTTAAAGCCATGTTCTGAGCTTTAATATTAAGTAACAAGTACTATGAGTGTTATAAGTGGTTCTAATTATATGGAAAGCACAAAATTCATTAAATTTTTAAGTAATTTTAAACGATCTTTTTTTGGTTGAAATTAACTTTGTTTTAAAGCCATGTTCTCTTACATTGCAGTTCCTCAGTTTGAAACCACATGTAGTTACGTGGAAGCTACACTTGAAGAGTTTCTGGCCTGGAACTGTGACCAGTCTAATATTTCTGGGCCATTTAGAGATTATGATCATTCCAGATTCTGGGCTTATGCTGATTATAAATATTTTGTCAACTTATTTGAAGACAATTCAGGTGTTTTCCAGGTAAATAATACTATGCATTCCTTTTAATCTTGCTGAAAATCTGAGAAAAATCCTAAATTAGAATTTCTCTGCCTCCTTCTTCCTTGGCTGCCTTTTTCTTTTCTTAAGTATTAATGGGAATCTTGATCATTTTACCCACCAGAGCTGAAAGATTTGCTTGGGGACGTTCAAAGCAGATTCTGTAAGGAGCACCTCTTAGGCAAGGACCGGCCACCTCTGTCATTGCCGTGCCCTTGGAGGTCGTACAGCCATTTCATCCCTGGTCTCTGGCTGCGGCCGAGAATCCTGGGCCCCTGGTGTGTGGCGTGGCCCCCGCAGCAGAGTGTACTGCCTTGGAGAAGCACGAACATACATGTCCATGGCCACGTGTTGCTATACCTGACCGCAGAGGTTGCAGAGCGCCCTAGCCTCTTTCCCTGTAAGTGTATTGTCCTGTGGCCGACAGCATAGTTTATGGGATAACTCTGCGGGCCTCCCGCTATACTCTCTCTTGTGCTGGTTGGCGTAGGAGTGGAAGTGAGCCCCGGAGCTTGTATGGGTGACTGCAGAGCCCCGCAGCGACCAGGACTCCGGAGCTCTCGACTCTGGCCTGAGGCTGCTGGCGAGAAGTGTTGCGTCCTCAGGCCACTCCCCCTTTGCTGTGCCCATCCTGCCTGGCACCGAACCACTTCTCTAAACTTTGCTCTCACATGAAGTGATGTTTTTGGTTTTGTTTGGGCTCTGGAGCAGTTTCTGTTAGCCTGTATTTTTCTCTTTGAGTCCAGATGTTTATATAAGTACTGTAATACTACTAGCAATATTTTGTAGCTTTCCTTTATTAACTTTTTTAAATGTTTAAGTAATTTTGTTTTTTTAATTTTAAAAAGAGAAAAAAGTTCCTATTTACCCCATGATTGTTAGCTGTGGGTGTATCATGTCATGTACTTGTAGTTACAACATAAATGCGTTGACTTTGAAAACATTCAGTAAATGCTTCTCAATCCAAAGTCTATACCAAATTTATTTATTGATTTTTCAATGATAATTCTGAGGTAGGTGTTAATTCTTATAAACTAAATCATGTTTTGGATCTTTGATCCTGCAACTCATAGATTTTACAATTAACTTTTAAAGTATTTTGTTATATTTCTCATATCCCCATCCACTCTGTAGATTGGACTAATACCTTTTTTTGTTCCATATTTCAAATAAAATATTGTGTAATAGTGATTCTTTTCAAGTATTTACTTGGCCTTGGCATTTTTAGAGTGCCTTGCATTTATAATCCTCACAGTAATGCCATAATTTAACAGTTACTCCCACTTTAAGGACAAATAGGACTAAAAAGATTATATAGTGCTTTTTTAACATTCTCGAGCTAAGGAGAGGCTGACCCAAATCATGCCCTGCAGAGTTCTGTGCATGCTCTGCCTTCATTGGGCCTGGCTGCCTGTGTCCATGAGAGCTCTGCATATAGGACCAAGCCCTCCAGCCGTGTGCATCTGGCTCGCTCTGCTTCAGGTGAACCTCTCATCTGCCTCCATCTGCCGTTCCATCCTGTTCCAGCCGTACTGGCACTAGGGAGACACGACCCAGCCATTGGGTATGGACACACAAGGCAGCTTTTTGCTAATGTGCCAGAATTCTAATTAAGCCCCTAAGATCTGATCTCTTCAGTGAATGAACTTTCTTTCTCTTCACAACATGGTGATTAATTCTGCAATGAACAGCCAAGTATATTAAGATTATATCATCTTTTATCTAAGTTTTCTGGTCAGCAGATCTGCTCTTATAGGTACTTAAGTTATTGCATTGCTTTCAATACTGTAATTCATTTAGCCACCAAATCTTATTGTGCCAGACTGTTTTAGATTTTCATGAAACAATAGATAAAACTAATGTATTTTAAAATGTAAATCATTTAAAATAATAAGTTCATTATATGTTAATATAGATGACACTTTAGAGAAAATAGCTATACAAAAATGTACAAAATGTTATTAGCAGAGTAGATTGTTCACACTTTGCATGTGCCTGGCACTTGGCTACAGAAGAGAGCCGGACTCTCCTGTCCACTTCTCCAGTCACTGCTATGATCTGTAGCTCTGTGAAGAAAATGTTGCCACTGGGCCGGGGATTTAGCTCAGTGGTTCCAGCGCCTGTCTTGCAAGCGCAAGGACCCAGGTTCGATCCCCGGTAACCACATACGATACTGGGTGTGGAGACTCACGCCCAGCAGCAACCAGTACCACATACCACACTGCCGGGCGTGGTGGCTCACACCTGTAAATCCAGCACTCGGGAGGCAGAGGCAGGAGGATTGTGATGTGAGTTTGAGGATGAGCTCAGGGCCAGCCTGAACCACAAAAGTGAGACCCTGTCTCAAAAAAAAAAAAGAAAATGTTGCCACACAAACTTATGTAGCTGAAAAAAAAGTATGTTAACCATCTTTTCAGAAAGTTGTAGGTTTTTTTTAATACCATATCAAATTTAAAGAGGTGTAGTTTCCTTAAAGGTTCATTTGGTGCAATATAGAAACTTAATCCACAGTGAAGAACTCTTTATAAAATCCATTAGTCCCCCTCACACAGAATGAATCCTAATGTCTCCTAATGTCATCCAATGGACTTTTGAAGAATAGCTTACTGGGTTGTGTAGATCTTGCAATGGATGATAGATTTCAGTGTATGTGACACATTTTGTTATTTTAAAATCACATTATCTTAGTATTTGGAAGCTTTCAAGTTTGTGGATCTCAAGATACAGTTTCCAAACTCATTTTTATTCAGTTCAAAATATTTGCTAATTTATCTAATTTTCTCTTTGATTATTTAAAAATACAGTGTCAAGCCAGGGATTTAGCTTGGTGGTTCTGGAGTCTGCCTGGCAAGTGCAAGGTCCTGAGTTCAGTCCGCGCTAACACATACCACAGTGTCAGGCATGGTGGCTCACTCCTGTAATCCCAGCACTTGAGAGGCAGAGGCAGGAGGATTGCTGAGAGTTCCAGACTCATCTGGGCTATATGGTGAGTTCAGGGCCAGCTTGGACTACAAAGTGAGACCCTATCTCAAAAAAAAAAAAAAATACTTGAAATATTTTTTGGTTTTTCAACCTATCTTTCTGATTGTTTATTCAATTCCACTACAGTCAGAAACATACCTTGTATGATTTCAGTCCTTTTAAATTTGTTTTATGGCCCAGAATATAGTAGTTACCTTGATGTATGTCCAATGTATACTTGACAATAATGTATATTCTACGGTGGGGGGGATTGTTTTATAAATGCCAAGTAAGTATCTTTACTGGGTGTCTGTATATTTATTCTACTCATCATATGGTGAGAGGGATTGATCCTCTCTCTCGGTGATAATTATGTGCTTATCTTTTCTCCGTTTTAGGCTGGTAACTTTTCCCTCACGTATTGAGGAACTGCTGCTAGGTTATCACGTGTTGAGGGTTATGATGTCCTCTCTGTGAAGTGACCCTTGTTGTGATGAAATGACCTCTCCAGCTTGGGTTTGCCCCGGCTGTGTTTTTTACATTATTCACTTGCCTTTGACTATCACTTGTATCAAGAAATACTTACTATAAAACTCCATTTCTGTATAATTCTAGAACTTATAAGCTGTCCGGATAGAATAGATCACTAATGGTCTGACATTAATCCCTGTGTAGGGAGAAATGGATGGTGTAGGAACACTGGAAAACTGTGGGATGCTACTGAAATGTTGTCAGCTGGATTGTGGCTCTTGTTTCTCAGATATATACACATTTTAGAATTCATGAAGTTAAGTACCTTCCTATACTGTGTACTGTACAATAACACCTTTCGCTTTTGTTTTATAGTAGTTGGGATTGAATCTAAAGTCCTGACACTTATCTACATCTCCAGCCATTTTGGGGGTTTTTTTGATTTGTTTTTGTTTACTTGTTTGTTTTTGAGACAGGGTCTGCCTAAATCTCAGGGCTGGCCCAGGTTAGGTACGAACGTGCAGACGTCATGCCTCATCCTCCCAAAGTGCTGAAATTACAGGTTTGCACCACCACATCCAGATAAGCTTTTTTTTAATCCAGTGCTACTAGTATTCTTTGATCCCACTGCCTTGGCACTAGCCGTTTTATCCCCCATGGCTTTTGTACATTAGTGAGAGCATCAGCACAGTGAAATGACATCGATACGGGTAGAACCTTAGCAGTCCGGAAATGGTCTTGACTTCACATTTCTCCAGAAAGGACGCCAGGGTCGCCTGCTGTACACTTCTTCTGTAGTCACACTCTTCCTCCAGTTCTGAGTCATACTCTAGCTTAGATATTAAAATGCAGTCATCATGTCACAAATGCTTCTTGACAGCACTGAGGCCTCCCCGTGCCCGATGTGGCCTGGCTGGTCTCCTTGCTGGACAGACTGCATCCTCCCTCCTCCTGACTTGCGCTGGTGCTCTCTCAGGTTCTGCCCATTACAGCTCTCCTGTTTAGGGGGAGCTCAGCTTCAGCCGTGGCCACAGAACCTTCTCAGCTGCTGTACCCACACCCACCGCCCCGTGTCTTTCTTCTCACACTGCTTAATGGTGCACGGTGTAGAATGAATGCTCTTATGATCGCGTCTGCTCCTTGGGTTGAGTCTTACGATTCTATACTCCTCAAAACTGTTAGCATGGTGCTGAATACCTAATAGCTATTTGAATGGTTATGAGTGTATTTTTTTTACCATTTCTTGTTTGATATTTCCTTAGTCTTTAGGGCCCTGTAGAAAATGTTTTGACCAAAACCCCCCTGCTTCCCTTTGGTCAAGGCGCCTGTGGGTTCTAGTTACTGAAGTGTGGCATTGTCAAGCTTGGTAAGGAAGTCCTAGGTCGCTTCGGCCTCCTACTAGTTTTATAAGTTTTTACTTACAATTTCTATTTGACATTTCCATCTATGAATCCTTTTCTTTTAGAAATTAAATCTATTCACTTATAAATATATAATTATATATGGATAAACATTAAAATGTATGTTTTATATATGAGTAAATAGACATGTATGTACATGTCAGATATAATAAGCTAATGAATTAGAAAGTATCTGATTTGCTTACAAATGGCCTAGAATTAGGTATTTTGATGCTAACTTTTACATATGACAAAATTAGTCTCATTCTTCAGTTAAAGGTCCTAATCTACCTAAAGGAGTTTTGAATATTATGTTGTCTGTATTTCAAGGAAGTTAGAGACTTTGAGACAGCACCACACAGTTCCTGTCTTACTCATTTGTTAAGAATGCCAAGTTGACCCTTTGCAGTTATCATAATTGAAACTATTAAGAATCAACGTGTAGCAAAAGGAATTTTCTTCTTAGGCAGATTCCAGTTTATATGACTCAGAGTTGGGAACCTTCTGAAGTCACCAATCACAGAATCCCAAATGCAGTAAACAGAAGATTAACTCTGACTTGTCTTGGACTTTGTACCATAGCTATAAGAGTGTGTTGACATCAAGGCAGGTGGTTTGCTAATGATTGAAGGGAGCTGATGTCCAGGTGTCATTACATTATCTGGTCTGGGCTCATACTTGTAATCCTCCTGCCTCGGCCTCTCAGAGTGCGAGGACTACAGTCATGTACTGCTGTACCTGGTTTACATTTTCTTGGAAAACAATTTACAGCAACTGGGGTTTAAAGTCTCTCTGTTGTTTAAAGTGTGAGGACTTGTAAGTAATTTTGGTGCTGATTCTTGTTACTTGTATCGGTAAAGAAATGCAGTCACGGGGCCAGGGATTTGCCTCAGTGGTTCTGGTGCCTATCTTGCAAGTGCAAGGACATGGGTTCGATCCCTGGTTAACCACATACCATACTGGGTGTGGTGACTCACCCCAGCAGCAGTCAGTACCACATACCACAGTGCCGGGCATGGTGGCTCACGCCTGTAATCCCAGCACTCAGGAGGCAGAGGCAGGAGGATTGCTGTGATGTGAGTTTGAGGCTGAGCTCAGGGCCTGAACTACAAAGCGAGACCCTGTCTCAAAAAAAAAAAAAAAAAGAAAGAAAGAAATGCAGTCTCCATAGTCCTGAAGTCATTCTTAGAGTATGTCGAGACTGGCCCTCCCAGCAGGGGAGAGTACTTTGGACGTCAGTGCCCAGGAAGGGATCATGTGCCCAGCAGTTTCAAGATCAGGCCTCAGCCAGCTGCCTGGGCGAGCTGCCTGACCAGCTTCTTATGTATTGGCTAATGGGTTGGTAGTGTGTCCACCCCGAAGCAAAAGATGAATAAAGAACATGAGTGTAGGAAGCAATCTTGAGTATGAATGCATGGATTTCTTCCTGGAGTCCAAGACAAGCGACAAAAACCAGATTTTTTTTTTTTTTTTTTTTTTTTTTGAGACAGGGTCTCGCTTTGTAGTTCAGGCTGGCCCTGAGCTCAGCCTCCAACTCACATCACAGCAATCCTCCTGCCTCTGCCTCCCGAGTGCTGGGATTACAGGCGTGAGCCACCACACCCGGCACTGTGTTATGTGGTACTGGTTGCTGCTGGGCATGAGTCTCCGCGCCCAGTATTGTATGTGGTTACCAGGGAATCGAATCCAGGCCCTTGAGCTTGCAAGACAGGTGCTGGTACCCACTGAGCTAAATCCCCAGCCCCCAAAACCAGATCTTTACCGTCCTTGACCACTTCCTGGGCAGTTGTACAGTAACAACAGATGCTGTCTTCTGACTTTTTGGGGAAATATTTATTATCGAGTGGGTGTGTCCAGCTAGACTGTAAAGTTGATAATAAAAGGTGTTGTGCCCCAAACCTTTCTGATTGCCTTCCTTGAAGGTTAGTGTGTCCCATAGTGTGTGGCAGTTTGTGCTGTCTTGAGTGGGTGTGATCCAGGAGAGATTTGAAGCTCTTTCAGATTCTCTGTGATCCTGAAGGGCAGTGTGTAGATGACACCATCTTAAATCCTTATTTAAAAAATCATCATAATGCCTTTAGTGGTAATGCAGAGCTTAGAAAAATCATTTGTTTTAGCTTGGATTTTCAGTCCATAGTCAGTGCTCCCAGGCAGAAACAACATTGCAGAAGCGCCTGGACAGGGGAGGTTATATCCGCCTGGAAGCCACCAGCAGAGGGAGGAGCCGAGGAGAGACTCACCCCCAGGTTATACCCGCCGGGCGGCCCAGCCCCAGCCGGCCCCACCTCCCGGCAGCCAGTCAGCTACTGCACCCAGGGGTCCCGCCACCTTTCACGCTCTCGGGGCTTCAGGAGCCATTTTAGATTAAGGTGTAGCACTCCTCCCTGGCCCCCAAAAGACATCTGAGTATGTTTATGTAAAAGGCATTTCGTCCATCTCCCAAGAGTCACCACAGCCCCATCGGTTCCAGCGTTGCCGAAAAGTCCAAGCCGCAAATCTCTTCTCTCAGTGCAAACCCTTAGCTGTGAGTCCCTGTGAAATTCACACAGAAAGTTAAACCACTTCCAGCCCACAATGACATGAGGTAAACAACCCTGTTCCAAAAAGGAGAAATAGAGGGATGGGAAAGAATGGAGGCAGAACAAGACCGTTAAACTCTGCGGCCCTGTGTCCAGCACCCAGGGCAGGCTGTGGTCAGCTCTGATCCCCAGCTTGGTGGGCCCACCCTGTGACTCTGCTGATCGCAGTCCTCATGACTTCTTTTATTTTTTTCAGACAGCTCTTGCTTTGTAGATCAGACTGGCATTGGATTCATAGTGATCCTCCTGCCTAGCCTCCCAAGTGCTTAGGTCACAGGTGTCCACCTAGCTGACACTACCCCTGGCACATCCTCCTCCCAGCAGCAACAGTGACCGGAAGAGGAGTCGCTCGCCGGCTCTGCCTGAGGCTCCGCCCTCCTCTTGGGTCCCTCACTTCCCAGCCTTCTCTCCTCTCATCCACTAGCCAGGCTCTCGTCCCACTGCTCTTCTTTCTCTTTTTCTAAAAGCACTGTTCTCCCCCTCAGCGCCTATGCACAGGCTGTCCAAGAGCTTAGAGGGAACATGTTTTTCCCTGTGCAGGTATGATGCTGCTGGCTTTGCGGTAACTCTTGCCATGCAGACAGCGAGCTGGGAGCAGCCGTGCCCATCACTCGAGACAAAATGAGAGTGCCCTTTCCAGATTTCTTCAGAACCCTCCCTCGGATTCCTCTCAAAAACCCTCCTCCCCATTGAGCTATTAATGGTTTGCTTCTGAAATACAGAAAATTTATGTTGCAGATGTTGACAAGCATGTCAAGGCCAGGCGTTGTAGTACATGCCTGCAGTCCCAGCAGTTGAGAGGCTGCGGCAGGAGGGTTAGCCTGGGCTACATGGTGAGTTCAAGGCTATCCTGAACCACATAGGAAGGCCTTGCTTCAAAGAAACAAAAAAGAGGCAGCATTTAAGACTAGCTTCTGGGCCGGGGATTTAGCTCAGTGGTTCCGGCGTCTGTCTTGCAAGCTCAAGGACCCGGGTTCGATCCCTGGTAACCACATACAATGCTGGGTGTGGAGACTCAGGCCCAGCAGCAACCAGTACCACATACCACAGTGCCGGGTGTGGTGGCTCACGCCTGTAATCCCAGCACTCAGGAGGCAGAGGCAGGAGGATTGTGATGTGAGTTTGAGGCTGAGCTCCGGGCCAGCCTGAACCACAAAGCGAGACCCTGTCTCAAAAAAACCTAAAAAACCAAAACAAAAACGACTAGCTTCTGCACATACAAATGTCTTTGTCTTTTAAAACTAAAAGGAAAAATTAATGATTAAACACATACCAATGACTTCATGCCTGGCTTGTGAGTATGTTCTTTTTATTTCTAGGTTCTATTTTTTTTTTTTTTTTTTTTAGGTTTTTGGAGACAGGGTCTCGCTTTGTGGTTCAGGCTGGCCCTGAGCTCAGCCTCCAACTCACATCACAGCAATCCTCCTGCCTCTGCCTCCCGAGTGCTGGGATTACAGGCGTGAGCCACCACGCCCGGCACTGTGGTATGTGGTACTGGTTGCTGCTGGGTGTGGGTCTCCTCGCCCAGTATTGTTATGTGGTTACCGGGGAATCGAACCCGGGTCCTTGCGCTTGCGAGACAGGCGCCGGAACCACTGAGCTAACTCCCCGGCCCTCTAGGTTCTATTTTTAATTCTGTGGATTTGGATTTACATTTGACTTTGTTTTCCCGAGGTAAAGAGGCACTGTTGAATTAATTGTAAGTGAAAATTTTCCTATATCATAGACTTGGGCAAGATCTGAGGACAGAAGCAACTGGAGGAGCTCTGAGTCCAGAGCAGCATGCTGGGGAGTGTGTGCTAAAACTCATCACACTCTGGGGCGCACACTGGGGCAGCTGTGGGTCTCAGCTGTGTTGTGCTGCCCGCAGGGTCAGTAGATATAGACTGGGGTCCCAGCGAACAGGAGAGGGTGTGCCACAGGTGTTATGCCCCTGACAGCGGCGTGACTAGGCCCTGTTTACTGTCTGTGCCCCGTAGACTCAGGCTTCATGGGGAGGGGTATTTTTTTCTTTTTCTTCATCAATTCCTAACAAGTTTCTCCAAAAGATCCTGACATGTGTTAAATAGCCAGTAAATATTTGTCCAGTGACTGCTAGTAGTTATTCATGCACAATGTTGCTTCAAAAGATTATTTTTTTGAGACAGGGTCTCACTTGATAGTTGAGGCTGACCCTGAGCTCAGCCTCCAACTAACATCACAGCAATCCTCCTGCCTCCCGAGTGCTGGGATTACGGGCACTGTGGTATGCGGTACTGGTTGCTTCTGGACGTGAGTCTCCACGCGCAGTATTGTATGTGGTTAACTGGGGATCGAACCAGGTCCTTGCGCTTGCGAGACAGGCGCCGGAACCAACCACTGAGCTAAATCCCTGGCCCCTCAAAAGACTTCTTGTAACTAAAGCTCTGAAAATCTAACCCCCATTTGTAGCATTTTCTGTTCAGAATGTCTCTAGTATAGAACCAGATGTGCGGGTGACAATGGACAAAACAGCGGAAGGAGGTCACTGGCTCTTGATGGACTGTCTTTGTTCTGAGGCAGGACGTGCTGTGGTCTGACTTTGGGTTTCCTGGGAGAGATGGCCAGGAAAGTACACTGTGGATCGGCTCCCTGGGTGCGCACACCCCCTGCCATCTGGACACCTACGGGTGCAACTTGGTCTTCCAGGTGCAAGGAAGGTAAGGTACATGCACGAAATGTGTGCATGAGTGTGTGTGTGTGCGTGTGAACGAGGGAGGAGACGGCCACCCAGACCTCAGTGCCAGCCCTGTGCTGCCCCAGCACAGACCCCTGCCTGCCCACGGTTTCCTCTTTTGTGAACAGTTGGATTGGTGATTTCCGTGTGTCTCGCCACAAGTAGGACCGCCTTCTGGGTTCCAGGGCAGCTGCAGCTCTCTGGGGAGCTCTTTTACATGACAGTAGATACAGACTGTGTGTGGTAGTCACACTGATCTTCCAAGGCACAGCACCCTTTGTGCAGCTCTCACTAAATCAGAACAGCTAGCGCATGGCCATGATCCCAGCACAGTCTGGACTACATAGTAAGACCCCGCCTCTAAGTAAATAAATACATCTGTGTATATGCGCATGTGTGTGTGCATGCATGCATACATACATGCCATTAAGCAGCCATGGCAGGAGGCATCTGCCCTCAACTCCTGGGATGATGGTGCCAGCGACCCAGGGCCAGATAGTCTGCATGACCCTTTTTGCTGCCATTTGATGCAGTGCAACCCGTGTCCACCTCATGGCAGTTTGTTCTCCGTTTATCTGGCTCCTTGGGGATATAAAGGCTGTACCTGCGGTAGCACCTGATTCCTGGAATTCAGGGATGTGCCAGGTACTACGTGTGCAACCTCATTTCCCTGACACAGTAACCCCCAGTCTGCTCCCCTGGACTGGGACATTTGCGAGGCACCACGGAGGGAAACCCCGAGGTGGCCATATGCAGGTTGTCAGAATCACTAGATAGAAAGCCATGAAAGGACCGAGGGAAACAGTCTCGTGTGTGTGTGTGTGCGCGAGTGCGTGTGCGTGTGAGTGTGCGCGCGCATGCATGCATGTTCAAGCAAGCCCATGCTGCCCGGGAGGAGCTCAGCGCTGCAGAGCAGTACTGGATGGTACCGCAGGGCCAGAATGTCCCAGTCCCCCGGCGTGCTGTGGCTGCAGCAGGATGGAGCACCCGTGGAGCTAACAGCCCAGAACCATGACGCAGGTAGAGAGCGTAGGTTTGAGCCCAGCCCAGACAGCTTAGCAACTCAGTGAGACTCTGCCTCAAAGCAAAAACAAAAGCCTGGGGATGTAGCTCAGGGCAGAGAGCCTGGTTCAGTCCCCAGTACCAGGAAAAAAGCCTGAAACCTGGGACGCGGTCAGAAAGGCCATGTTTTTGTTTTTGTTTTTGTTTTTGTTTTTAGAAAGGCCATGTTTTTAGTGGCCCTGCCAATGTGTTCTGAATGGGCAAACAAGCCACGAGTACCCAGACCTCTGTGATGGGAAGCTGAGGTGGCACGCTAAGTGCAGTAAATGCCACCGCGGCCCGTGCAGTGGAGCAGTGCAGAGGCGGCTGATAGCAGGTGTTCCCTGCTGAGAGCATGCCCAGCAGGTGCAGGCAGGTGGGATAGATGCCACGTCCGTGTCCTTGAGGTAGGGTTCAGAGGACTAAGCACCCCTCAGGGGGACCAGAGAGGGTCTCAGGGAGGAGCTGCTGGGTGTCATGGGCTTTGAAGGGTACAAGGCAGTACAGAGGACCCTGGGAAAAGTGCTGTGGGCTGTGCACTGGGCACAGAGGGACCAGGCAGGAGAGGCGGGCCAGGCCTAGGGTCCCTGCTCCTGAACACACGTTGCGTATTCTTTCAGGGTGCAGAATCACAAAAGGGGTTCTGAGCAGAGACTGAGTCCCTTCTGTGGCAGAAGGAAGGACACACGTTTAGGATGTGACACAGAGCAGAGGGACGGGATGGCTGTGGTCCCCTCTGGGTTCACTCCTGTGGTGCAGGGGGTGGAGCCGGGTCTGGGGCTGCAGATCTACGCCCTCTATAGGTTCTGAGGTCCCTGCTCGGTGGGATCCAGGGAGGGATGCCGAGCAGATTCTAGGACTCTGCCACTGCTTTGGCAGTGAACTGGGACCGGCGGCCTCTTCGGAGCCTCTCCAGGCCTGACCGCCAGCCTCGCCGGGGGTGCAGCAGCCCAGTCACCTCTGGGCTTCCAGCACTTGCTTTTGAACTGGAAGGCTTATTAGCCGATGACTGTGTAAACTGATAGATTTCACCTAGTTTCAAAGTGAATTTCTGTCAGATAAAGGGTGTCTGTGATATGGCTTGTGTCTAGATGTCCATTCACCCCCCCCCCCCAAAGCCTTATGCATGGTTTTGGGAGGTGGCCGGATCTAGGGAGTGTGGCACTGGGATCCAGGGACCAGGGGACCCCACCCTGGGTATGGGAGGCACCACCCAGGAGCTAGGCCCCTGGCAGAGATAAGAGGCAGAGGCTTGCTGCTCTCCGCCTTCTGCCTGTGCCACTTTGCCCAGGACAGCCCGCCCCATACCCCTCTGCCATGCCCACACTGCCCTGCCTTGGAGCCAGCCAACTATGGTCTGGAACTCGTACACATTCTAAGCCATGATAAACCTTTGTTTAATTTTGGATGTGAGTATTTGGTCTTAAGACTGTTGATCTGTGTTGTTTTAATGGTGCTGAGGATTGAACCTAAGGCCTATTTACTGAACTCCATCCCCAACCCCAACCCCCTTTTTTCTTTTGAAATAGTCTTACTAAGTCGCTATATTGCCCCAGCAGGGCTTAAACTTAGGATTCCCATGCCTCGGCCTTCCAGGATAAAGATGAAATATTTTTATAAAACCTTCCAGTTTCTAAAGTAAAATAAAACTTCGGCGTATAATTCTTAATTTGAGAGAATAGCAGCCATTGCTTTTCAGTTCCGAAAGGATCTGGGAGCCCCAGTGTAAGCCAAGGGTCACAGGAGGGTTATGGGGCTCCTGTTTTCAGAGCTAGAGCTTGTTTCTGTGTTTCTGTTCGCTTCCTCATCTCTGACTTCCCGTCTGTCTTCTCCCCCTTTTGTCTCAGACAACCTCCCTCTACTGTCATAAAGTGTGGGTGTGTCTAGGGTTTTGTGAATTAAGATTTATTACCTCCATTTTTCAAAACTTTTTAAGGGACTAAAACACTTCAGTTTTCTCTTTTAGATATTGTTATATCGTACTAATTTTTTTTTTTTACTTATGTGGCTATTATGCATTTCTTTTAACAGATGTAACTTAAGTGTTTAAGTTAAATGATAATACAGAGAAGTCTGGAAGCTATTTGATAGAGGAAGCTATCCTGTATGCTGGATAAGAATGCAGATATTGAAAGGGGGCCTTATCCTGGTTAGCTGTAGAATCAGGGATAAAAACTATAAGGGGCAACTCTGATTGAAAAATGAAATAATAACCTTACAGACTAGGTCCTGACTGAGCCATGAAAGGTGCTGCTTGAGGGGTCCCGAGTCACCTTCCCGCTGTCCGCTGAGCGGATCCCAGCACCGAAGGAGAGGCCAGGTGACCACGGAGGAGTCACCTGTGTTCCTGTGGCATTGAATTTAAATGAGTAAAAAGGAGCATGTAGGTGCTGCCATCTTAGATGTTTCATCCCAAGTTCTGAGTACTGACTTACATCGGTTTTATCACTAGGAAACGATGGCATCTCTTTCCTCCTGAAGACACACCTTTCCTTTATCCAACTCGAATCCCCTACGAAGAATCCAGCGTGTTCAGTAAAGTCAGCGTTGTCAATCCGGATATGAGGCGTTTTCCTCAATTCCAGAAAGCTCGGAAGCATGTGGTCTCGCTGAGCCCAGGACAGGTACTGACCAACGTCCTGTAGTGGACACCGCAGCCGTATCTCTCAGGTCCCTTACGCCACGTGCTTCCCCTCAGCAAAGGAGATCGGTTTCCTTCCTGCTGTGCTGTGGGGTGGTGTCCCCAGCTGTTCACAGTTCCAGGAAAAGAGATGGGAAGAGGGAGCACAGGGAAGAGGGAGCACGGGGAAGAGGGAGCACGGCTGCTCCTTCCGGGAACAGACCTCAGAGGACAAGCCGGGCCCTCAGCCGCTTTCTTAGAGGTCAAGAGAGAGCATCAGAGTGGGCCCTGCGGCATCTCCGGGACATGGATCGCAGCTAGTATCTGTGCAAGCAGGAAAGAACAGACCCCGAACACGCAAACACAGGCAGGGATGCGTGTAGGAAGTGCCACCAGAGGGGGTGCGGTGGGAGTGATTCGCATTTGAGCAGGAATGGGTAGCTGCCTCTGAAACATTTCCAGAGCGGCTGTACTTACTGCTGCCTCCCAGGGCATCTCCTTTGCAGACTGCGATTTGCCGTCTGATAGTTTAGTAGCAGGCAAAAGATGTTCTATTATCTCGAGCAGACTCCATCGCCTTGACTGCCCCTCTTCCTGCCTGTCTGACTGGACCAACTCGCCTCACCCCTGAGCAGCTCCTCCCATTCACACCTCCCCTCCCCGGCTCCCCACAACCTCTCATGTATCATCTCTCTCCACAGAACTGCATATTCTGGACATCGATTCAGGTGCAACCATATGATAGATGGCCCCTTATGTCTTTCATAGACCATATTTTTTTTTTTTTTAAGGTTTTTTGAGACAGGGTCTCACTTTTGTGGTTCAGGCTGGCCCTGAGCTCAGCCTCAAACTCACATCATAGCAATCCTCCTGCCTCTGCCTCCCGAGGGCTGGGATTACAGGCGTGAGCCACCACGCCCGGCACTGTGGTATGCGGTACTGATTGCTGCTGGGCATGAGTCTCCACACCCAGTATAGGTATGTGGTTACC
>PVIR01011590.1:0-15199 GCA_004026965.1 Petromus typicus
TCTCGCTTTGTGGTTCAGGCTGGCCCTCAGCTCAGCCTCAAACTCACATCACAATCCTCCTGCCTCTGCCTCTCGAGTGCTGGGATGACAGGCATGAGCCACCACGCCCGGCACTGTGGTATGTGGTACTGGTTGCTGCTGGGTGTGGGTCTCCACACCCAGTATTGTTATGTGGTTACCGGGGAATCAAACCCGGGCCCTTGCGCTTGCAAGACAGGCGCTGGAACCACTGAGCTAACTCCCCAGCCCCCTATACTGTGGCTTTTAAAAGGCATAAGAGAGAGAGAGGGCCTTTCTCTTTGGTATTTGACTGCATAGCTCACTTATTCTATGTTTTCACCAAAAGGAGATGGGCAAGCCAAGTTGTTTTGTTGCTACTGTTTAACTTTGCAAAACTCCAGTAGAAGTACTACTGTAACATGGGTGTTAAAGAAAGCATTCCAAAGAACAGCTGTGAGGATACCTTTTAGCTGACTGAGAACAGTTTTTTCTGTTTTGTTTTGTTTTTTGTTTTTATTGGGTTTTTTTGAGACAGGGTCTCGCTTTGTAGTTCAGGCTGGCCCTGAGCTCAGCCTCCAACTCACATCACAGCAATCCTCCTGCCTCTGCCTCCTGAGTGCTGGGATGACAGGCATGAGCCACCACGCCCGGTACTGTGGTGTGTGATACTGATTGCTGCTGGGGTGAGTCTCCACGCCCAGTATTTTATGTGGTTACCGGGGATTGAACCCGGGTCCTTGCGCTTGCGCCGGAACCACTGAGCTATATCCCCGGCTCCCTGACTGAGAACAGTTTAAGAAGTCTAAAGAAACTGATATTCTAAAGAAACTGATATTCTTTTGTAATACAGCTTGGCTTCAGTACCAGTTAGGAGACCAAGAAAGGTGGCCAAAACCCCTAGTCATAATACAACTTTGTAACTAGATTTATTCAGTAAGAGAGAAGCCAAAAGGTGTGAAGTTCCTTATGTCCAGGCTTTTATGGCCTTCTAACTGGACAAAGTTTTGAAAAAAACCTGCTGGGTTTGTGTGACTTTCTTTCACCTAGAGAGGAATTAAACAGTCTAAATGACTCAATATTTATTTATTATTTGTTTGTTTATCTATTTATTTATTTATTACAGTACTGCAGATTGAACTCATGACCGTGTGCTTGCAAGGCAGCCAGGCTAGCCATTGAGTTAAATCCTTGGTCCCTGGATGATCCAGTTAAGCCTCTTCCCTTAAAAGAGAGGCAAGAACAATGGCCCAGTCTATTCTGGACTTAGTCCAAGGCATAGAGAGTTCCATAGGATCAGAAAAGTCTGTTTTCCTCTCAGGCAGCTTCTCCTTTGCATAGCTGGTGAACAGAGGATCTCCCAACAACTCTTACCACATCACTTAATTTAACTGAGTGCTCAGACCCTGGTGTTTCGTGGATGCTGCCACCATATCCCTCTGCTCCCACTCTATGGCTTCTTTTGCCAGAGGGATATAACCCTGCTAGTACCAAGAGTAGAATACCCACCTATATGATCCCTAACTCCTTTTTTGGTGACACCATTTATGAGGTGCACCCTCGTACAGGTACAGGGACTTGCCCATGGTGCTCTTGATGCACAGAGCCCAGAAGTTCTGCCAGCTCCTTTTGAGCAAGGACACCAGGAAGTTGACAGCCAGGTGGTGTTGTACAGCAGCTCGTCATCTGTCATCTTCACATGACAGACAGCCATGGCCAGACACAGCGCCCCCTTCACATGGCAATGGTGGCGGACTTCGCCTTGTTTACTTTGGGCACCATGTTTTCGTTGTGGATCAGCAGGGAAGGGACCTTGCAGCCTTGTGGAGGACAGAGCCCAAGATCCTTGGGATCTACTTGATCAAAGACTCTGAGGCCATAAAGGCTTTGGGCTTCTTGGTTAGCTTCTCAAGCAGCTTCTTATTCTTTTTTTTTTTTTTTTTAGGATTTTTTGAGACAGGGTCTCGCTTTGTGGTTCAGGCTGGCCCTGAGCTCAGCCTCAAACTCACATCACAATCCTCCTGCCTCTGCCTCCCTAGTGCTGGGATTACAGGCGTGAGCCACCACGCCCGGCACTGTGGTATGTGGTACTGGTTGCTGCTGGCCAGTATTGTTATGTGGTTACCGGGGAATCGAACCCGGGTCCTTGCGCTTGCAAGACAGGCGCCGGAACCACTGAGCTAACTCCCCGGCCCAGCTTCTTATTCTTGTTGAGTTTCTCCTGCACCTCCATGTCCATGTGGAGGATGTCCATATTTATAACAGTGCCATGGTGAGCCCAAGGCCCAGGCAATAGTCCCTCTATCACTGGCCCCTATGAAATAACCAATGAGGGGCCAGGGATATAGCTCAGTGGTTTCAGCACCTGTCTTGCAAGAACAAGGGCCTAGGTTCGATCCCCGATAACCACATACAATACTGGACGCAGACTCATCCCAGCAGCAATCAGTACCACATACCACAGTGTCGGGCGTGGTGGCTCACGCCTGTCATCCCAGCACTCAGGAGGCAGAGGCAGGAGGATTGCTGTGACGTGAGTTGGAGGCTGAGCTCAGGGCCAGTCTGAACTACAAAGCGAGACCCTGTCTCAAAAAACCTTAAAAAAAAAAAAAAGAAAAGAAATAACCACTGCACTTGTGCAACCAAGATCACTAGAGAAAACAATATCCTTAACTTCAGTGAAAGATAAGGAAGCCCAAATTCATGATGGCTAAAAGCGTGTAAGACTAATGCAGTCCATGACCTCATCCAGCTTCAACTAGTCAGCTTGATGTCACACTGGAATATCATGGAAGAATATCAATTTTCTTTTGGATACTGGAGCCATATTAAATTCTCTGTGAGGTACTAGACTTTTTTTTTTTTAGGTTTTTAGAGACAGGGTCTCACTTTCTAGTTCAGGCTGGCCCTGAGCTCAGCCTCAAACTCACATCACAGCAATCCTCCTGCCTCTGCCTCCCAAGTGCTGGGATTACAGGCATGAGCCAACACGCCCGGCACTGGTATGTGGTACTGGTTGCTGCTGGGGTGAGTCTCCATGCCCAGTATTGTTATGTGGATACCAGGGATCGAGCTTGGAAGACAGGCGCTGGAACCAGTGAGCTATATCCCCGGCCCAAGGTACTAGACTTTTATTCTGCTCTTCCCACATGGCCACAGGCATATAGATGGATACTTAGAGTTAGGAAGTTTACCAAGCTATTAGTGTGCCTGGCACCCAAATGCTTTACCACAGTTTCCTTTTTGTGCTTGAATGAGCAGCTCCCTTTCCAGGATAAGATCTCTTGACAAAACTACAAACTACTATCTCCATGTGAAATGCCTGCTAAGACTTCAAGGGAGGAGGGGCTGTTACTGATGAGCCTTGCTAAAAATACTGATGATCCACCATCTTTTCCCAATCGCTGACAGCATAATGTCCCATGCAGACCGCAGGGTCCGAGAAGCTGAAATGCCCAGGAATGCTATTCATGCAATCCTAGAACAATTTAGATGAGGTATCACTTACCAGAGACAGTCACTTTAAAATCAGAGGCCCTTGAAAACTCAGTCCCCAACAGTCCAGAAATATTTGGAGCATGGGCTGCTAAAGCTATATCAGTCCCCTTGTATCATTTACATTTTGCCAGTATGAAAACCTAAGGGCACTAAATCTGGGTGTAATTCCTGTGTAACCCATTATCCCCACTCCAGATACCCTCTTGACCCAAATTCGAGGGAAGGTTTCCTGGTTCCTTGTATTAAAAGGTGCATCCCAACTCCCACTATTTTCTTATTTTTGAGTGGCGTAACCTTTCCACTGAAGAAACCACTCACTCAGCTGGTATGGACTGTTTCCCCAGAGATCCAGAGACAGCCTCATTTTTTTAATGCTCAGGCTCCTTTTGCCTCAAGGCTCTTTTCTCCGATATGTAGATGACTTTTTCATTCCCAGTCATTCTAAGACAAACTCTGATAAAATACTGTACAGGTTCTCAAATTCCTGGCTCAGCAAGGATACTGAATGTCACCCAATAAGGCTCAAATTTTCTTCCAAGATGTGAAGTACCTGGATCACTTCTATGGTGTAGGCATGAAAACAATGGACGCTAAAAGAAAGAGACTAATTCTCAAGGTACAGTTGACCCAAACTAAAAGGCAGTTCAGGGTCTTTCAGGGAGTGGCTAGCTTTACCACATCTAGACACTTGGGTTTATCTAATAACTTAAGTCTGTATGAAAGTTTAATGGGAAAAGAAAGAAACCATTAGACTGGAATGATAAATGACAGCAAGCTTTTTCTTTTTGAGACAAGTTTTCACTATATAGTCCAGGCTGGGCTTGAATTCACAATCCTGCTGCCTTAATCTACCAAGGGATAACATTTTAGATGTGTGCCACTGTTCCCAGGTAGGTGGATTTTTTTTTTTTTCAGTTAGGAGAACTTTTATTAGAAATAATAATAAAAGAACGTCTAGATTTCCAGGAGAAGTTCCAAGTGGATGGCCACATGGCCCCTTAATTCAGAGCTAATTATAGCAAAGCACCAGAATTGTTCAATTACTTAGTGGCCACACAAGTAGCTCTGTGGATTTAAAATGACCAGTTGGATGGCACACTTCTGAGAAGTTGGTGGAGAAGTAAATAATAACAAATCTGTCTTTCTGAGATTCGGAATACAGACACTGCTAAATAACAACTTGGGGAAGGAAAGAAGGAGAGAGGTGTATCCCTGGGAAAACCTGAAGGGAAAACGGAAGCCTCCAGAGACCATAAAGAAACAGGCCACAATATGCAGAGAAAGGAAGAGGCAACCTGTACTTTTCTCCCAGCTCCTGGCTGGACATATGAGAAAGGAAGAGCGAATCTACAGAGATGCAGTAAAAGCAAGTGACTCGAGAGGCCTCGAGGGAGAAATACACCAGTGGAATGAGCAGTGGCTCCTGTATGCTACCACAATTAATGAGTGACTCCTGTCCACGTGATCGTAATGTCCCCTGGAAAGTGTGCTTGGCCAGTTGCCATTTTAGGCAGGGGTCAGTTGAACCCAGGACTCCAAGCTGCCAGGTGTTGGCTTCATCTCAAGAGTCCCTATGTTAAACTACCACGGTGACGGAGTAAGGACGATTACTGGTGACATTCCGGCCAAGGGGCCATGTGTACAGACCAGCAAGAAACTTAGAGTGTCACAAGGTAAAAGACTCAAACCACAACCCCATGAGCAAGATGTTAGATTCAGCCTGAACTTGTGAGAACCAACTCGATGCACTAATCCCATTGCAGGCCTGCGGGACCACCCGGCAGGAGTCTGCACTTGGATTGCCTCCTTGGTCTACCATTAGGAGCAGAGCCACACCCTGACATGGACACTGCCACAAAACTACAGAAGCCAAAACATAGCCACAGGCTTGAAATCACAGATGGACATCTCTTTTTGTGTGTCTTTGACTTTTTCTCTCTGCATTCGTTGTTGTTTCTTTGCGAGGGTGAGCATAAGTTACAGGGGTTTGTTTTGTTTTCTCCCTGCTTTTGTTTTCTCATTCTTTCCTCCCCTCCTTTCTTTTTCATCAGTTTCTTAAAGCTTGGATAATCTTCCTCTGTCCTTCAGCCGTGCTTCTAGACTCTTATTCTTCTATTTCTCTGTTTTCCCCTCGTCTCCGTTTGAATTTTCTCCCTTTAGGGTAAAACTGCGCTATCGAGTAGATATTTACTTATATAATCTTCTGATTTGTCTTACATTTTGTTTTATACTGTAAATCCTGTACCTACAGTTTAAAAATGGCAAAGTTAGTGTTAGTGATTATAATTACTATAATATTACTATATTATTATTATATTACTATAATTACTATAATTACATTTTCTAGTCTATTTGATGCTGTTGTTATTGCAGATATACTACTTCAGCCAAGGTGACATAGTTACTATGATCAATTGATGTTCCCTGTATGTCAGTATCTAGATTGTCTGGGGGACACACACAATACTACAATCTGGTACCAAAGAACTGGTTGCTAGACCAAACAGGCAGCAACTACTCATGCCTAGTCAACAGAAGAGGCAGGATCCTGGGGCAGACTCAAAGGTCAAGAGCCAGCTACACCTGGAAGATATCTCTAAAATATAGTCATTTCCTAAAGAGGTCTCAAGACTGGTAATAAAGCTATCCACAATAAGCATTTATAAGCATCAATGGAGAAAAAAATAAACAAAAAAAAAGAAAAGAAAATGAGAAAATATGGAAGTAGCACGTAATCCCAGACGTCCAGCTCACCCAAGGCAAATTCAGGAGGTACTGAGGTGGAGGAGATCAAAGCCACCAGCTGAATGGTCTGAAATGGTACCAGTGGAAGCAACAAAGCAGATGAATAAGTCTCTAGGGGGAAAAAAGCAGAAATAATTATACAAATAATTAAAGAGATGATGACCATAATGAAAGTCATGGTTAGTGAATCTAAAGCAGATACAGATAAAATATGGAGGAGCCTAGGAAAGTGATAGAAACCATAAACACTTAACATAGGAAAGAAATGGACTCCATAAAACAGATTCAAACAGACATCTGGGAGATTAAAAATTCTAGAAGGAGGGTCAGGGATTTAGTTCTGGTGCCTGCCTTGGAAGTGCAAGGTCCAGAGTTTGATCCCCAGTAACCACATACAACAATGCCAGATGTGGTGACTTATGCCCACCAGGACTCAGTACCACACACCTCAATGCTAGGCTCACACCTGTCATCCCAGCACTTAGGAGGCAGAGGCAGGAGGATTGCTGTGAGTTTGAGGCTTGCCTGGGCTACATAGTGAGCTCAGAGCCATTCTGAACTACAAAGTGAGACCTTGTCTCAAAAAGACTAAGAAGAAAAAAAAAAGAAAAGAAAAGAAGGGAAAGGATGGGACTTGGCAACTGGCAAATAATATGTTGATAAGGACAAGTTATAACCACCAATGTGATGATCTCAATTCACCAATAAATAGAAACAGACTGGCAGAATGGATCAAGAAAAAAGATTCAACAATGTGCTCCACACAAGAAATACATCTAGCTCAAAAAGAAAATCACAGACTGAAATTTAAAGGATGGAAAACAACAGGAAACCCCCCCCCCCAAAAAAAATAGAGGCAGCAATGCTATTTGCAAATAAAATGGACTTCAAACAAAGACTGATCAAAAGAGACAAAGAAATGGCAAATATTGGTTTGGGATATTTTCCCCCCAAATAATAGTTTTAGAAAGAAAAAAGACTGAAGTTAAGACAGGCTGAGGAGAAGGCCCATTCAGCCAGGTTCATACAGTTTTTTAGCAATGAGCAACGAAGTGGGAGGACTGTACTTTAGAATGATGCGGAGAAAGAGTTTCTGAGATGTTTGCAGTATATTAATAACCCATATCCACGTTATAATTGCTTTTTTTTCTGTGCAGCCATATTCAAATTATACTACCATTTATTGATTTGATTGATTGATTGTGGTGCTGGGGATAGAACTCAGGCCTTTGTGCTTCCAAGGAAGGCGTGGTCCTACTTGAGCTAAATCCCCGGCTATTTAGCACTTACGCGTCAAGCATCATGACAAAGTGCTTGACATTTTTCTCCTTTCACCCTCAGAAACAAAGGGCAAAGCAACAACAACAACAAACATTTTTTTTTTCTGAATTTGCTATTTCCACTTCAGTCTTATGCACAAGAAATTGGAGTTCATTAGTTAAAAGATTAGGCCAAGACTTGAAGTCAGGCTTCTGTGATTCCATTCAACAAACACTGGGCACAAAAACCTTCTATGTAAGGCCTGGAAAACCGTCAATGTGCAAAGCAAGGGCCCTTCCTACTGTCTGGGCTCACCAGCCCAGGCAACTCAGGTTCAAAGTTGTGGTCACAGTGACGCCTGCAACACTCAGTCATGCCTCACATAGTCTGGGAGCAAGGGGTCATCTCAGGGATGTGGTCACCATTGCTCTGGGACAAGCCAGACCCACTGGGGACAACAGTTGGCCTCCTGGGGTACCTGACACTGCAATATCCCAGCCCAGCCCTGCCAGATTCCTGACCCCTAACCTTCCCTCCCTCATGAAGAGACACAATCACTCACCCTCCAACCAGAAATCTTCACCCCACCCTCCAATACCCCAAACTCTAGCACATTCCAGTCGATCACAGAACATCCCACCCTAACTTCCAGCTTCTGGAAGGTTTATCTGTCTTCACCTCCTCAGGACCTGGTGTCTGTGTAGGCCAAAGACAGGAAGTCTGGGGGTGAGTCAGAGGGACGGGTTCAGGGAGTCACAGGGAAGAAAGGGAAAGGAAAAATGGTAACTGACAGGGAACTCCCCATTCCATGATTTTAAACTCATGTAGCCAAAATGATTCTTAGCAGACTTGGCATCTCTTTACCTCACGAGTGGGACCGCGGCCTCGAGCCTCCACTGAAAGCAGACACAGACATGTGGACGGACACCCAGTCCACAGCCCAGGCGACCCACTGCACAAGCACGCAATAGAGTGCCTCCTACCGGACATATAAGCTATGCTTGGGCTATTACCTAGACCAGGGATAGCGAACCTTTTAGAGACCAAGGACCCAAACTGCAACCCAAACTCCACTTATTTATCGCAAACTGCCAACACTGCAATGAAACCTGAATGCTCAGTAGCTGCTGGGGCTGTGCGAGGGCTAATTGGTTCACGTGCCCGCAGAGAGGGTTCTGAGTCCCTCCTGCGTTATAGGTGCCATAGGCTCGCCATCCCTGGCCTAGATACATGATCTGGAGGCAGCAGGTGACACGTGTAATGGGCCGCGCCCTCTGCCGAATCCTGCAAGACAACGCGCCAGAGATTCTGCGCAGATGCTGGACCCAGAGCGTTTTGGCGTGATTGGCCCATTGCGCACAAGCAAGTGACGCCCTCTGCTGGATGAGGGAGAATGCGAGGAGCGGTACGCAGGCGCAGGTTTCACCGGACTGGGGCTGTGGAGACCGCCGCGGGTGGCCCGGCACCTGCAGGGCCAGCCCACCGCGCAAGCGCGAGCTGGCGCGCCCCCTGCTGGAGGCAGAGTTAAAGGGTTCGTCGTCCGGGTCGCTGCTTACAGGAGCCCCCTCGGTGCAGGGCGGCCTTGCACTTGTCCCTGCAGCTCCTGCCCCTGCGAAGCTGGAGCGGAACCAAGAGGCTGAGGGAGGGGACCCCACCAGAGGGCAGAGCGCCGGCCGCCGTCGCCTCGGCTGTGAGGCTTGGTGAGTGCCACCGGGACTCGCCACTTGGCTTTGGGGCTTTGCGCCCGCGCCCCACCCTCGCTGGCCGGCCGCTGCCCAGCCAGGTTGACTAAGAGCCGTGCTCCTAACTGCCTCTGTGGCGCCGCAGCTCTGGGTGTGTCCCCGCTGCGCGGTGCCGGGGAGGGGGCCCACGAGAGCCTCCATGCGGCCAAGAGCGGGTGGACAGATAGCCCGCCCAGCCCTCGGTCCCCGGCTGCAGCGCACCAGGCCTACCACACATTTCCAGCCGGCTTGGCCGGGTCTGGCGTCCAGTCCACTCTGTTCCACCCATTCCAATCCATTACCGTGAGCCTCAAAGCCATTAGTGCCGGTTCGGAGGTGGGGTCTCCAGTCAGGTGTGTGGGCTGGCGACGCCCCTGCATACAGGGCAGGGCGCGGAGCCACTGGTGTAGGCGGCTGGCCTGCCGAGGCCGGCGGGGAGCTGTAGTCCAGGTGCCCGAACAGGATGAGCTGTGAGAGATGGCTGCCTTCTGCAGCGAGGCCTGGGCAGGTGCTCCTGGCTGTGCTGCATACGTGAACGCCCTGCAGCTTTCCTGTGCGCAGCTGGTCTCTGAGGGTATTTCTGCCCGGCCCTTCCCTCTTGGTCTAGGACCTTCGTTAAGCATAGATGCACACTGTGGATGTCCTGGTATATAACAGATCCTCCGGAAATCCCCTTGGAAAAAGTGGCTTGAGGCTTAGCTGTGTGAAGATCTAGGCAGAACACAAAAAGTTGAGTTCCACTCTCCTGAGCAACCTTATCATTTCATGTAGAAAGTTTTGGTGCTACCTTTGGTAAACTTAAAAAGACTAAGATTGTATTAGAAAGCTTGCCTCGTGAGAAAGGAAAGAAAAATGGGCCAAATCAGCAAAAATGAAAGCCACGTGAATCTCTCCTACTCATGCTTTTTCTTTTTTAATATCTTGAAGAATTTCATTTTAATTCAATCATCACTGTAGTGACAGATAAGGATGACATCTTTCTCTGTCTAAGATGACTTCCCACCCTTCTCGTGAGACAGCCTTTTAGAGCAGGAGCATTAGCTGGAGTTGTTTTTCACAAGCTACTTGCCTTCCCCAGCCATGCAAGGCAATCTCATGGGAACCTGGGAAGGCCCAGATTAACATCCGAGTTTTGAGTTTCTCCTCCATCCTGTCTTCTGCAAAGGCAGGAGACTCCTTTACTATGAGTCTGTCCAGGGGCAACATTCTAGAACTCTGGGGTCTGCCCATCACTGCTTAAGGGGTAAAGCTCTGCACAATCAAAAATAATTAGACATGGCTCTTGGTCTTGGGGACCTTAAAAGGATGATTTATGCACAAATAACTGTGGCATAAGGTAGAATAAGATAGTGCCACAGGTCTCCGAGGCAGAGGAAAGGTGGCTCCAACGGGAACAGATCTGAGCTGAGGCTGCACAATTGGAACTGGCCAGGAAAACATTCCTAAGTGCAAACTGAGCTCAGAATCTCTGAAGGTGGGTATTAGATATCTATTTCTATCTGAAAACACTCCAGAACATTCCACGGTGGCACCAAGACAAAATCTCTACAGTAAGCTTATGAGAATGCTTCACAGGGAACTGGAAACATCCAGGAAATGACATAGGTTTTGACAGCGAGAAGTATCAGAAGATATTCAAAGCAGAGGGAGTTCTGGAGAGTCAGAAACTCTTTGTGAAAAAAGAAAGACCTCTTGGCCCATCCTCGCTGGTAGCACCATTTGCCCTGGATAGCTCAGGACTACAGGGAGAAAGGCCCTATAATGAGCCCCTTGCCCTCTTGCTTGTTGCAGAACATCCGTAGTTACCTCTCTCTGGGGATTCTCCATGCCTCATTATCTCATCTTCTATACCTAGGAAGGCAGAAAGTCTTGCTGGACAGAGAAAGCACCAAGATCACAGTCAGGGTAAGGAAAACAGGCCACAATGCAGATTTTGTGTCACTCGTTCCCAACAGCCCTCTTTGGACCAGATCTTTGGTTCAAAATCCACACTGTTGACCTCTACCAGGATTGGACCAGATCTTTGGTTCAAAATCTGCACTGTTGACCTCTACCAGGATTGGACCAGATCTTTGGTTCAAAATCTGCACTGTTGACCTCTACCAGGATCTTATAGTCCTAGAGATGCTGCCACCTCCAGTAGGAGGTGTAGGAGGTGGTAAGTATGCCTCCAGGAGGAGGAGTAGGTGGTGGTAAGTGTGCCCCAGAGAGCTGGGTCTCCACTTGGACTGTAGAACAGAACACCCAGCCTCAGATCTAGCCTCTTGGAGCTCAATGACCATGACTGTGACTTGTAGATTTCTGTCTGCTTTATCCACACGAGGACCACTATGTACAAAAAGTTGTGCTCTACATTGCTTTCCTGTGCAGTGATGTGTAAAAATACTTGTGCTCTCTCATGTTACTTTTTAAATTATAAATATAGCCATACACTACTGTCCTAACGCTATAGATGTAGGAATATGCACAAATATGGGCCTTTGAAAGAGGTGAGAGGTAAAGTAAACATGATTAATTTTTTCAACACATGAGTGATACAAATATTGTCATATGCATGCATTTTAAAATGAAACCTATGTGATCAACTCCACCCCCTTTATAAACTCTAGGTGAAATCTACGTTCCAGCATTTGAAACTCTGGTTCAAAGTTTGGGCTTTTAGAGATTACAATAAGTCTCCAGCTTACAAATGAGTTCCGTTCAGGAAGCACCTATCAGATTCATTGATAAAGTGAGTCTTATTTATCTTTGATACAGATATGCAATGCAAAGTGTAAAAAAGCCAAACACACAAAAGTATTGTGCACTATTGTACTATAAAGTAAGCACACAGCAGCACAACTGTGACAATGTCTGGCAGATGTGTGTGCTACTGCCATAATTTGTTCACATCTACAAATCTGAGTAATACAAGGTCTGTTCATATGTGTGAAAGTTGGCAACCTGAATGTTTGTGAGTCGGACACTTACTATATTTATTTAATTTTTGTGGTAGTAGGGGTTGATCCCTAGGCCTTGTACATGCTGGGCAAGTGCTCTACCATTGAGCTATATCCCCAGGCCTTTTAAAAATTTTATTTTTTATAAAGGATCTCACTAAGTTGTTCATGCTGGCTTTAAATTTATAATCCTCCTGCCTCAGCCTTCCAAGTAGCTGGGATTATGGCATGCACCCCTATATCTAGATAAAAGTTCTATTTATTTCAATTTACAATTCTTGTGGCATTTACAGGTAAATAGGCACATATGCTATACTTTGAGACCAGAACATATATTTGTTTGTCAATACTATTCTCCAGTTATAAAAGGGCTTAATAAATTGGGGCTTGTATGTGTTTTAAAGCTATCAGGAAAGAGTCTAGTTCCCAAGGCTTTTTGGTATACTTATGTAGATGGTACTCTTGTAGTATTACTGGTATTGTAGTCTGTTGGAGGATGATCAGCCTTTCAACCACCCAGAAAAGGGGATGGCAAAGGCTAAAGAAAGAAAGACAATAGAGACTCGCATGATTTCACAGTACATGGGAGGCCTCAGAGTGGGCAAAAACAAAGATACTCCGAGCTAGCCCCCATTTTCTGGCTGTACACAATAACCAGAAGGAGTATCAGGTGACTCAGAGGGCAGCAGTAATCCTATGCTGATGAAGATCTTAAATTGATGAGGTCAGTAAGTAAGGGGAGCATTCTTACAGTAGTAGGTTGAAGGAGATAGCAGGCTGATAAGGAATCTGTCCGTCACTCAAATGAAACCTTTCTCTTTTTTTATTATTACTCTGTTCTCAAAGAAAAACAAATCTGCAGCTGATGTACTCTTACCCTGGAGCATCACAGTATCCCAGGACCATTGAGGCCTCAACTTGTGACCGGAGGTATGTGAAGTTACATTTTCTTATCCCATAGCTGGCTTGTGGCCAAGGAGATATTGGGCCTTATGACAACTGTAGTCATAAGGAAATTATTTTTCCCCAAAATTATGTAGAATGGCTCCCAACAGTAGTCACTTTAATTAGGAAATGACTTTTCACCAAAATTATGTAGAATGGCTCCCAACAGTAGTCACTCTCCTCATTTCTAGGGCAGATATCCAAAGGAGCAGAAGTTAATTTTGACTCACATCTTTTAGAGGTTTCAGTCCATGGTCAGCTAGCTCCAGTGAAGAAAGGTCAGGTGGAAGGATCTGGGTGGAGGAAAAGCTGCTGGCATCATGGCAGCCAGGAAGCAGAGAAAGAAGGAGCCAAGGAAAGAGATGAAAACATCTTGTGTTAGGCAATGTATTAGTCCTGTTCCTATTATTGTAGTAACTATCTGGGATAAATGAACTTACAAAGAATAAAGGTTCATTTTGGCTCCAACTTGCAGATGTTGGGGCTGTCCATCATAGTAGGGAGTACTTGCTGGGACATAAATGCTCACCTCATGGCTAGGAAGCAAGAGAGAAAGAGAAGTAGCTGTAGACCCACTCTCCCCTTTAGGTGCATGCTCCAGGAATGTAGAGTCCTCCTACTATGCCCCACCTCTCAAAGTTTTACCACATTCTAAGACAGCCAACTTGGAGACCTGGCTAGATCTTTGGGGGATGCTTGGATTTCGCGCTATAACGCATGTCCAGCATAACACATGTTCATAAACACTTTCTTCTTGGACCGATTACTTTGAAAAGTCGTAATACACACATTGTCATTTATTCCTTGAAGGAACAATTTGAATGTGCTCCCAATATACCTCTAGTTGACACACCTCTGCAATCATAAAAAAAAGTTTAGCTGGATATGATGTTACAAGTCTTTAATCCCAGCTGCTGGGGAAGCTGAGCAAGTTGAAGGCCAGCCTGAGGAGTTGAGAATAGACCCAGTCTCAAAACTTTAAAAAGGCTTGGGAGCCGGGGAGTTAGCTCAGTGGTTCCGGCGCCTGTCTTGCAAGCGCAAGGGCCCGGGTTTGGTTCCCCGGTAACCACATAACAATACTGGATGTGGAGACTCACCCCAGCAGCAACCAGTACCACATACCACAGTGCCGGGCGTGGTGACTCACGCCTGTCATCCCAGCACTCGGGAGGCAGAGGCAGGAGGATTGTGATGTGAGTTTGAGGCTGAGCTCAGGGCCAGCCTGAACCACAAAGCGAGACCCTGTCTCAAAAAAGAAAAAAAAAAACTTTAAAAAGGCTCGGAGTGCAGCCAATGTGAAGACCCTAGGTTCAATTCCCAGTACCCCTTCAAAAGATCCTGTGCTCACTTCCTCGATTCTTGCAAAGTAGTGTAAAGCTTTGGCTATTGAAGTGTCTTTTTGTTTTTTAAATTAACCACCGGTGTATCTTAACCATGAAAACCCCAGCATGTTTAAGTGTTTAAGTAAATTCATGGGTCAGCTCCCCCCACAATACTCCCAGTCATTGAATCACAGGGTCCTCTGTCAGGATGCCAGCAAGAGTGACAGAATTCACCAAATATTAGGAAAGATACCAACATTGTTTTATTAATGATAATACTAAATATTAGTAAATCTAATCTTTATCATTTTTAAAGAGAAATACTTACAAATAGAACTTCTCATTATTCTACCAATCTCACCCCAGAAGGAGACCCCTGATCGAGTTCAGAGATGAGGTCCTCCCCACTTTTTTTTTTTTTTTTTTTTTTTTGAGACAGGGTCTCGCTTTGTAGTTCAGGCTGGCCCTGAGCTCAGCCTTCAACTCACATCACAGCAATCCTCCTGCTTCTGCCTCCCAAGTGCTGGGATGACAGGTGTGGGCCATCACGCCTTGCACTGTGGTATGTGGTACTGGTTGCTGCTGGGCATGAGTTTCTACGCCCAATATTTTATGTGGTTACTGAGGGATCGAAGCTGGACCCTTGCGCCTGCAAGACAGGCGCTGGAACCACTGATCTAGATATCTGGCATGCTCCCCACTATTATAGTACTTATCATTGTTTGAGCATTTCATCTCCAAAATCCATCAAATCAAACATTTTCAAATATTT
>PVIR01011590.1:15299-47007 GCA_004026965.1 Petromus typicus
CTGGGTGTGGAGACCCACACCCAGCAGCAACCAGTACCACATACCACAGTGCCGGGCGTGGTGGCTCACGCCTGTAATCCCAGCACTCGGGAGGCAGAGGCAGGAGGATTGTTGTGATGTGAGTTTGAGGCTGAGCTCAGGGCCAGCCTGAACCACAAAGCGAGACCCTGTCTCCAAAAACCTAAAAAAAAAAAAAAAATTTCAAATATTTACTGTGTGTGCCACCACCCCCCTCCCCCGTAAAAGATCATATACTGGGTAAAAATTTGAACAAAGCTAATAGCCGCCAGCATTACTGCACATGAAACGTGCCATGGTCTTGGTGACGTGAAGCTGGATCTGCTTTATCTTCTGACTCATTGTCTGCTACTTCTGCCCCCTGCCCCTGTGTCCTTGTGCAGTTTTCAGAACAAACTGTTTCCCCTTTCGCTTCTGGGTGATCTTGTAATGCCCTCCCACTCAAGACTAGTCTCCCGGCCCTCTCTCTGCTTATCTTTCTGTCTGCCTGCCTGCATGCATCTCTCTGTCTCTGTCTCTCTGTCTTTCTGTCTCTGTCTGTCTGTCAGACACACACACACACACACACACACACACACACACACACACACGTATGTATGTGTGTGTATAGTTCCTGTCTTCTCAGAACCTTGTCATACTGGTCTAGCTTCATCTACATTCTTTTTTTTTTTTTTTTTTTTTTTGAGACAGGGTCTCACTTTGTAGTTCAAGCTGGCCTGAGCTCAGCCTCAAACTCACATCACAGCAATCCTCCTGCCTCTGCCTCCCAAGTGCTGGGATTACAGGCATGAGCCACCACGCCCAGCACTGTGGTATGTGGTACTGATTGCTGCTGGGGTGAGTCTCCACACCCAGTATTGTTATGTGGCTACTGGGGATTGAACCCGGGCCCTTGCGCTTGCAAGACAGGCACCAGAACCACTGAGCTAAATCCCCGGCTGGTCTAGCTTCATCTGCAGCACTTACAAGGCACGCAAGCATTTGTAGCCTGTGAGTTCCTTGATTGAAACATTATCATTTTCATTAGCACGTGGCACAAGTGCCCATCACACAGTACACACTTGGCAGACATTTGCTGAATAAATAGGAGCTTTTGTGTTGGTTATCACAAAGGCCGCAGCACCTCCCCGCGGATGTTAACTAAGTACCTATCATACTTTCTTCCACAGGCAGCACAGACCTTTGATCCTAGCTGGCCATGCTGGGTTCCCTGTGTCTTAAAAGCATTTCAAGCAGGGCAAGGTCCTGGCAGAAAAGCACTAACATGCTTTGTAGTTCAGGCTGGCCCTGAGCTCAGCCTTCAACTCAGCCTCAGCCAGTGCTGCCCACCAGGGGGCTTGGGATTGCACACCTGTAGCAAAGTGAGCTATCTATGGGAAACCATGGGAAATCTGGCTGTGCCTGTATAGAGGCAGAGTCTTTCCTCAAGAGGCCTTTGCTGAGGATACTGCAGAAACACATGGTGTTCTGGCTCTCATGGCCCGTGCTGGGGCCCTGTACACTTCTGCACACTGACCTGTCACTGCCCACCCTTCTGCTGCCACCACCACTGCATCATTCTTGGAAGCATTAGCAGGGTGCTGTCCATACACACAGACAAGAGAACTTCATTTGAATGGAAACATGGAAATTAGGCAACAGGGCTGGGGGGAATAGCTTTGTAGTAGAGCATTTGCATGTGTGAGGCTCTGGGTTTCAACCCCTGCTTTGCAGAGAAAGAAAGAAATTCCAACCCATAGGGAGGGAGAGAGAGAGAGAGAGAGAGAGAGAGAGAGTAAGAAATTGAGAAATGGAAATGTTTGGGATTCCTCCAGCTTGCCTTGAGCAGAGCACCGCGTGTGCTCATGACCTGGCACCACCCGTAGCTCCCAAGCTGATAACAGTGATGGGAAAGATCACTTTGGGAGAAGTCCTATATGCCAGCAAGAGAGTTCTCAGAGATTAGGAGCCCACACTGTGCACTCACTCTATACCCATTCCGTTGCTCCATCCAAAAAGCAAACATTGAAACACTCAATGCCTTGTGTAATGTTTGATATTTTAACCGTAAGTAAGCTCTGTAGTGGGGAATCTGAGAGGAGTTCTGCCTTCCCCTTCCCCTTCCCGGCTATGTCCGCAGGAGGAGTGCAGTGAGATCTCTTCAGTGAGATGTTCTTAGCACACTTTTGGTGGCTCTGCACCACAAGTGACCAAATCTCTGTTTGCCTTAAAGTAGCTGGTGGGGCCTGTGGGCTGTTCCTGGATCTGAGCCATCCCCACTTCTGGGGACGCTCTGTGCCACCCGTCATGAGTGTTTTAAGGAACTCTGACTTCCTTCTCTTGTGTACATTGGCTTTCGCAATCAGAAAGCTTTCTAGATTTTGTAACTGTGGGGTCTCCTCCTTTAAACCCCTCTGCCCAGATAGAACAGACACAAATGGAACACACTGAGACTCAGTGGAGGCCCTTAGTTGAGGCTTAGTTGAGGGCGGCAAGGACAACGAGGGCAACAGTGGGACACTAGGTTATACCAGAACAAATAAAATCTGTCCAGGTGTGGGGCAGGGCAATGCTTTTTTCCTAGTTATCTCTGCTCTCATATTCTAGGAGTGATATATAAAAATAGAAGAAGGGTGTTCATTCTCTTTAGGGTACATAGGATAGAAAAATTAGGTCCATGGAATAGTAACTGAGACTTGAACATTGAAACAGGCCAGTACCCAAACTGACCCTGCAGCTTCCTTTTCCTGTGAATTTGGTTTCATCCCCCAGGTGTGATGATAGCAGGAGCCAGAACCGCATTGAAGGCCACCAGCATGTAGAGCTGCTGAGCAGAAAAGTCCAGTATATACAGGTTCCTTGTCTTCCTGCATCAGGAGAGAACCAAGCACCACCCTAGCCTGTGTGCCCTGTGTCAGATCTGCTGTGTGAAGTGACGTATTTGCAATCCTTTCAGCTCTCGCACTTTCTCCCTTAGTAAGAGGTGTGTTTTGTGATTATTTTTCCTTTTATGTTCAAGCACCCTCCATCTGCCTGAAGGTGCCAGAAGATCATACCTGTGAGTCTGATGGTCCTTGCAGCCTCAGCGCCCCTGTACCCCAACGCCTCGCTGCTGCACTCTAAAGGTTTGCTGGCCCCACCCCGGAGCCCTCTACACAGCGCCACCCTCACCCGGCCAGTCCGCCCTTAGCCCCAAGGAGGACCTGCAGCCAGCCTCACCTGGAACTCATGTAAGTTGGGGAGTAGGAGAGCGGACCGTGGGTGTCCTTCACTGCCCATGGGATGTTTCTTTCCTTGGCCAGACCTTTTCTGAAAGGGAAGATACTTCTCTAATCAGAACCCTTTTAAAAGTATCACCTTTTTATATTTCTGTCTTGGTAGAGAGAGAAGGTTCTTCTCAGCCAGACCAGATGCCTCTCTGAGTTGGCCTTGACCGAGGGACCCTGTACCCCTCTCACCTAAACCACTTTGGGAAACCTTTCACACACCACAGGATTAGCATGCGTTACTCGGTCCCTGATCCTTTATTAAATGCCAGCTGATTTTAAGATGATTTTCCACCTTATTAATTTGATTTATTTGCTTATTATTTGGTGCTAGGAATGGACCTCAAGGCCTCACACATACTAGGTGAGTGCTCTGCCACTAAGCTGCATCCAGCCCTTACTGAGTTTTAAAAAGGGTTGGGATACTGTATTAAATAGCCACTTAATAGGACTAAGCACTATGTTAGCTTTTTTTCACATGTTAACCATATGGCTAGTGAAACATCTTAAATTAATTTGTATTAATTTCTTGGCTACTCTTGAAAACAAAAATCTCACTGAGTAGTATTAGATATCAGCAGTTTAAGAAAATAGTTTTAGTATTTCCAGGAGAAAGAGAGGGAGAAAGAGAGAACATAGGCATGAACCTTAGTAGAAATTATTTTCAACAGACCAAAGCTAGAAGTAAAACAGGTCATTTAAAAAAATCATAACCCTTTACCCTGTATCCTACAACTCCAGGGAGTCACGTTGATAGTGGTGTTAGCTCAGTTCTTTAGGAATTATTCACTAACTATACTCGACTGGCCTAACCTGACTGTGGGTGGTGTTTGGTTAGTATTAACCTTGAGCATGGAGCTAATTAACTGAATGGTAACACTCCCCCCCCCCATGAATCACAAGGCTTTTCCCCCTTTGGAGGGCACTGAAATGGGAAGTGTTTCTCTCTCTTTGCCTGTAGCTCTCAGCGCTGGACGAAGACCTGGAGTTCTTGTGGCTACGACACCTTCCCTTCCTTGTAGGTCTGTGCACCTGGCCTTCATGTCCTCAGCTTTTGGCACGTGGTCCTTCTGATTCTAGGCGCCGTGGACTCTACCTGAGCTAACTTAGACCACTTGCTTCTCAAACAGGTTAGCCTCTTATCTGTTTATATATTTGAAATTTACTAAAATGGGTTTATAAAATGTGAGTGGTATCTTTATAAATCTAAGCTCTTGCTTCTACTATCACTCATGTTTGGTAATCTCATGACAGACTCCCCCTACCCCTGGTTATATGTGCTGAATTCAAATATTATATGTAAGTAGATGTAGTGTGTGCCTGTAATCCCAGCATTCTGGGAGGCTGAGGCAGGAATATTCACAAGTTTGAGCCTAGCCTAGGCAACATAGTGACTTATTGAGACCCTATCTCAAAATAAAAAAATAAAAAGGGCTGGGGATGTACCTCAGAGCAAAGGCCCCAAGTTTGATCCTCAGTACTCCACCCCAGTTATGTATAATACAGATTTTTTCCTTGGTATATATTTCCTTTGGACAAGCAGTAGAAGTAAAAATGACTGTTCTTATGTAGTAGAGGATCAGATTCCAGTATTTGTAATACCAGAAAAAACTGATCCTTAGATTAAAGGCAGGAGAGGGTGATTGATTGTTCATACACACTTGCCTTTCCTACCTGCTCCTGGGTGAACAGGGCCATCTGGGCCAGAATGCCTGGCCTTCCCTTCCCCCTGTATCGCTTCCCACTTCTTAAAAATCAGTCACACCCAAGACACTAAACTGAGTTCTCTTCTTAGTTCTGTATTCAGTGGAAATAAAGCTAATGTCAGGGAGGGGAATTCCATGAACGTGAATATTTGCTGATAAGTCACAAATACGTGTTTACTATAGGAAACATTTAAATAGAGTTAATCAGATGATCAATGCCATTATAGCAGTTGCAGTTTGTATGAGTAGCATGCAGTTGAGAAACAAGGCGGTCTCCCAAATGAGTACATGCTCTTCAGTCAGATGGAATGGAGTATCAGCATGGCACAGTCGCATCCCTTTCCCTCTGGGGATGTTTGGAGTTCCAATGGCTGAAGAGACACATGGAGGAAGAGAGTCTGCAGCTTTTCCTCAGAAACCCTTGACTGATTATGTTTTCATCACACACCTAAGCTTTTGTTCTTTGGTCTATGGCTAGAGCCGGTATCCCTGCTGATGACAGGATGGCAGTGCTACGGCAGCTGATGCTCCTGCTGTGGAAGAACTACACTTTGCAGGTGAGTCTAGCCCTGGAGGATGGGTGGCCCTAAACGTGGGCCAATGCAGAAATTCTGGGGGACACCCTGAAGGAAGGAGCACCCCATCAGCGGTGATGGTTATTTCTCTTGTAGAAGAGGAAGGTCCTAGTGACAGTCCTGGAACTCTTTCTACCCCTGCTGTTTTCTGGGATCCTGATTTGGCTTCGCTTGAAGATCCAGTCAGAAAATGTGCCCAATGCCACTGTCTACCCTGGCCAGTCCATCCAGGAGCTGCCCCTTTTCTTCAGCTTTCCTCCACTAGGGGGCCCCTGGGAGCTGGCCTACATCCCCTCCCATAGTGCGGCTGCGAAGACCATCACAGAGTCAGTGAGAAGGGCTCTGGTGATCAACATGAGAGGTGAGAGGGCAGGAGGCCCCTGGAAACCTTGGAGGGGTTCTCATGGCTCCAGGTCTGGGTTGCGGTGACGCTGTTGTCTCATGCTGTGTACCTGGGATTCAGGCCCCAGGATGCAGGAAAGAGCTGAGTTAAGAGCTGTGGCCCATAGCTTGGGTGATAGCGCACAGTTGTAATCTCAGAATTAGAGAGACAGGAGAATTGGAAGTTTGAGTCCACCTCAGGCAACTGAATGATGTAAAAGACCCTATTTCAAAATAAAAGTTAGAAAAAGTTAAAAAGGCCTGAGGCTGTAGTTCAGTGGGAAAGGCCCTTGGTTTAATCGCCAGTACTGTCAAAACACCAAAGTAAAACAAAAAACTTGTGGCTGAAAGCATACTATTTCTTCTCTCATTGGCTGTGCTAGCTGATGAATCCTTGGACTCCCTTTTGTCCATATCTCCTTACAAAAATGGGGCTTAGGAGCCTGGCCACCTACCTGTCCAGAGCAGAGAGACCCAGTTAAGAAGCATGCATGACATATGTTAGCCATATCAGGGTCTGTAGCTACAGCGGGCAGAAGATAAGGGGAGCTGGGTGGATTCAGCCAAGGAAAGCACTTTAATTATTTTTATGCCTTTATTGAGTTTATTGGTACATTTGAGGTATACATTTATCATTGAGAATTTGTACCTGTACATGGGGTATCTCGATTCTCGTTTTTTCCCATTCCCCTGCCCTCTGTACAACACCCATCCCCCACTTACATAAGCTTTGTTTCCATTTTTTGTTTGTTTGTTTTATCATTAAATTTTTTCTTTCCCTTTTTTGGAAGCACTTTAATTATAAGAGCAAAGCACAGTTTTAGCACAGCACAAAGGGTCTTTTCTGAAATATGATTTTGGAGCTCAGCTTTGAAAGTCACTGGGACTGAACATAGTGACACATGCCTGTAACCCAAAAACTCTTAGAGCTAAGACAAAGGGATCATAAGTTCAAGCTTTTCCTGGGTGACATAGTAACCTAGTGAGACCCTGTCTCAGAAATTAAGAAAAGGCCCTGTATTCAATCCCCAGTTCAAAAAGAACTTGAGCTGGGTATGGTAGCACATGCCTGTAATTCCAGCCCTTGGGAAGCTAAAAACATATCAGTGTGAGTTCAAGGCTAGCCTGGGCCACGTAGTGAATTCAGGGCCAGCCTCCACTGCATAGTGACTACACGGTGCTTCAGCTCCCACACACACAAAAAAAAAAGTAAGAGAAAGTAGAGAGCCTGTTGAGTGGAATGCCAGGAAATATATTTTGGCCATCTTTTCTAGCCCTTTCGCCTTAGTATAAAACTGCTGTTCCTCTTCCTGTTGAACGCAGCATAGCAGCAGTTAGTGGATGTTCCTTGGCTCCTACCAAATAATTACTGTAAAAACTCCTTATATAAAATAGGACTGAAGTGATATAAAATTTATTGGAATTAATATCCACTCCAATTTTTTAAACATGAAATGATGGTTATAAAAGATGTTTACCATAGAGAATCGAGATACCTCATGTACAGGTACAAATTTCCAGTGATAAATGTATACCTGAAATGTACCAATAAACTCAATAAAGGCATAATATAAAGCCATAGATAACCACCAGCCTAACTCTAAACCATGGCAGGAGTCCAGGACCTGGTCCTAACTGTTGATTCTGCCAGTTTACAATAATGTCTCTCTGGCAGGGCCAAAGCCACTTAACCTCAGGGAAGGTTTACAGAGAGGCTTAGAGAGTCTTGTTGAGTTTATTGAAAGTCTTGGAGAGCTTACTGTCTTTTTACCTCATATGGCCTGACATCCCCAGGCTTTCCAAGAAGTCAGGATGGCTGGAAAACTGACAGCTCCAATGCTTGGTTCACAGTGCACAGCTTTCCCTCTGAGAAAGACTTCGAGGACTATATTCGATATGACAACAACTCCTCCAACGTGTTGGCTGCTGTGGTGTTTGAGAATGCCTCCAACCACAGCAAGGAGCCGCTGCCGCTGGCGGTGAGTAAGGCCTGCCTCAGAACTAACCATCTACAAACAAAGCCGCTTTTCCTTAGGACCCCCCCCCCCCGCCCTCCTGGGAACAAACATTAGACTCTCTTCTAGGTCCAGAATCACCCCTCTGTCCCTACAAAGAGAACCTCGTGACGTTTTAACCTGTTGGCTCAGGACAGTTTAGAATATCTACTCACCCATTGACACTGACTTCAGACCTGTTTGGTTCTCTCATTTCGTAAAAAGTATTACTGGTCTTGCGCCAGGCATTTAGCTCAGTGGCTCCAATACCTGCCCTGCAAATGCAAGGGCCCAGGTTCAATCCCTGGTAACCACGTACAACAATGCCGAGTGTGGTGACTCACGCCCACCAGCAGTCAGTACCGCATACCACAGTGCCAGGCGTGGTGTCTCACATTGTTATCCCAGCATTGGGGAGGCAGAGACAGGAGGATTGCAGTGAGTTCGAGGCTAACCTGGGCTACATAGTGAACTACAAAGCGAGACCCTTTCTCAAAACAAACCCAAACAAACCGTAATACTGGTCTTGGGCTGAGCATAGTGGTACCCACTTGTAATCCCAACATTCTGGCAAACTAAGACAGGAGGACTTTAAGTTTGAGCCTCATATAGGCACCTTAGTAAGATCCTGTCTCAAAATAAAAATAAAAAGGGCTGGGAATGTAGCTCAGTGCAAATCACCAATAAAACACATGCACGTATACATGCACATACACACTGAAAGCTGTTTTTTTTCCTGACAGCATTAAGACTGGGAAACCTGGGCCAGAGATTTAGCTCAGTGGTTCCAGCGCCTGTCTCGCAAGAGCAAGGGCCTAGGTTTGATCCCCGGTAACCACATGAAGTACTGGGTGTGGAGACTCACGCCCATCAGCAATCAGCACCACATACTACAGTGCCAGGGGTGGTGGCTCACGCCTGTAATCCCAGCACTCGGGAGGCAGAGGCAGGAGGATTTCTGTGAGTTCAAGGCTGAGCTCAGGGCCAACCTGAACTACAAAGTGAGACCCTGCCTCAAAAAAAAAGGATTGGTAGGCTAGGGATTTAGCACAGTGGTTCTGGCGCTGGTCTTGCAAGCTCAAGGGCCGGGTTCGATCCCCGGTAACCACATAACAATACTGGGCGTGGAGACTCATGCCCAGCAGCAATCAGCACCACATACCACAGTGCTGGGCGTGGTGGCTCATGCCTGTAATCCCAGCACTCAGGAGGCAGAGGCAGGAGGATTGCTGTGATGTGAGTTGGAGGCTGAGCTCAGGGCCAGCCTGAACTACAAAACAAAAACAAAAACAAAAAACAACACTGGGAAACCATCTCTCTCCATACTGATGTGATTGTGCCTGTACTGATCTTGCTTGGGGGGAAGTCAGTGGTACATCCATCTCATGTGGCATTTTTGTTGCTAGAAGGTCACAGAGGAGTGGCCACAAACCCCACAAAGTAGACCTGTGGGGTTCTCTGTCCCTGGTGGGTTGGGCCACTCCCTTTGACATGTTGGGGGCTGCGGGGACATTTTCTAGGTGGTGTTGTGGTAAGTCTCTTGTGGTTCCAGCCTTGGTGAGGAGAGGTCTGAGAACTCACCCTCACTGGACCCACGTGTCCACTCTAAATTCCTCAGAGCAATTTATTTTCTCTTTGTTTCCACAGGTGAAATATCACCTACGCTTTAGTTATACACGGAGAAATTACATGTGGACTCAAACAGGAAACCTTTTTCTGAAAGAGACAGAAGGCTGGCACACCACTTCCCTTTTCCCACTTTTCCCAAACCTAGGACCAAGGGAGCCCGCGTCCCCTGATGGCGGAGAGCCTGGTAAGCACTTTTATGGCCCTTTTACCAACCACAGGCTGCTGACTAATGAAAGGAGCGTGAACCTACTTTATATCTCTCTGCCAAATACTTCTTAGGCACATTTATCTTCTTGTTTGTAGAAAAAAGAAACATTCAGTAAAACTAGCTTCTGAAGGGCTAAAAATATGCCTTAGAAAGAGCAGTAGCATTCTCTTCGTGTCCCTGGATATACAGCCTTGAATGACCCATTTGTCTCTTGGATTTTAGGAGTCCTGAGTTTGTAATTCACTCCTTTGGGGCGGTTTTATCTTTCTTCTCCCTCTCTGTGCCAGTCTGTGTTAATAGTCTAGGCTTTAGAAGGTCTTCAGTCCTTGTGTCTAACTGAGCCATGGTTTACTTGAATCAGTAACTTGTATAGAAGTTGGATCTGTACCCTGCACCTCTGGCCACCAGTTGACATATCTGCCCCCTCAGAAACATGAGCATGTCTTGGAACCAAGCTAGGGAAAGCTGAAAAAAATACTTGGGACCCAGGACCCAGAACCCAGGACCCAGGACCCAGTACCCAGCATTAACACTCAGACTAAGACAAACGGAAATCCAAGAGTTCTAGAAAGCACCATTTCAACAGGGCTGGCACGAGACAGAGCACATTGGAGATGTTGGTGGGAGGCTCTGTGGAGCCTGATTGTGAGACCCTCGGTACCAGAAAGGAAACAGCTTCTAAACAAGAGAGATGAGAGACCCTTTTGCTGGTGCTAGGGCCTCTCCCAAAATTTGTGCTCACATAAAAGATTTTAAATCCAGAAGGAAAACAGAGATGAACCTGTCGAGGTAGAAGAGGTGAGAAGCCCCAGAAGCGGCCTTAGACAGGTCACCAAAGCTGGGCTTTGGAGAAGTGGAGTCCAGCTGTCACATCAGCTGCCTAAACCATTCAACTGGAGAAGCTGGCGAGATGACAGGCTGGAGCTCCTCAACTCAGATTTTGGGGGGAAAATTCCCTAATCTTGGAAGCAATAGAAAAGTAGGAAATGACTACAAGATTTCATTCCATACAAACTTAGAATTTACCAAAAATGAAAAAGGCAGGACTGACTTGAAAGACAAGCAAAAGACAGGAAAGTGTATGTAGCAGATGACAAAGGGCAAATGTCTTCTGTGATGAAAAGGACTCCTACAAGTTAAAGAAAAACTCAACTCCCCAAAGGGTAGGTGCTGCCATGAGTCAGGTCACTTCTAGTCCTGCTGTCACTTCTGATAAGAACTTAGCTCAAAGAATGGTCTGAAAGAAGGTGAAAATCCACATGCACAAACACATTTGCCATAGCTTTATTTAGGATCATAAACATTTCTAAAGGGAAAAGTAACTGATACATCATGATGGCTTATGTCCGGGAAAAGCGAGTAGCATATGTTCTAATGATGAGGACCACAGAGGCAGGTGACAGCATCTCCAGAGGGGACAGTATGAGAGGGAGAGCTGGAGAGTATTTGACATCATGGAAACATGACACAGCTGTGCAGCATCTCACGCTAGCTGTGCTCCTCATCCATTGCGTGACTCCCTGGGGCTTGGTGTCCGTGACTGTCTGGTGGGGATATGATTGGCTGCTCCACAACTTCAGGGTGAAAATGAGAATGAAACCTCCACCCTGCACCATCCTGGACACACCTAAAAGGTGATATAATTCAGCATCTGTTGTTACATGACCCTAAAGCCTGAGGGAGACAGAAGACCATAGATGGAGTTTCCCCTGCCTTAGGGAATGATGGCCATATTGCCTTTTTCTCTTCTAAAGGCTGCTGTTTAAGCAGCCAGCTGTTCTGTGTTGGGGGGACATTGACGGACTAGCCACCACCTACACCTGCACCACGTCCCCTCTCCATCCCTGAGGTTCAAGCCACAGATCCTCAGGCTGCCTTTTCTCTCCCAGTGCCAAGCCTGCCCTTTCTTGGGGCCCGCTTCTCCTAGACCTTGTTCCTCTCAGGACACTGACCCCAGACAGACAGACACTTCTTTCAGGTGCCCAAAAGAGCAAGCTGAGAGAGCTCGTCCAGTGACCAGGTCCCAGGGCCCACTTGCCACGGACAGCAGCTCAGGCTGGAGTGCTGCGATTCACAGTCCCCCAAAATCATCCACATCCTACTCCTTGGAATCTGTGACCATGTCAGGTTACATGACAGAAAGGAATTAAGGGTGACAGTCAGCTGATGTTGAAATGCCAAGATGAAGCCTGATATGGCATGTGCCTGAAATTCCAGTACTCCAGAGGCTGAAACAGAAGGATCATAAGTTCAAAGTCAGGTGGGACACCTTGCTGAGACAAATAACAAAAAAAGAAAAATGTTGGGGATGTATCTCTCTATTAGAATAGTTGGCAAGCATCCATGAGGTTTAATCTCTAGTGCCCCCAAACGGGCAGAATTGTTGTCAGTTATCCTCTGGGATCCACTGTCATCTCTAGGGTCCTTTTTTTTTTTTTTTTTTTTTTGAGACAGGGTCTCGCTTTATAGTTCAGGCTGGCCCTGAGCTCAGCCTCCAACTCACATCACAGCAATCCTCCTGCCTCTGCCTCCTGAGTGCTGGGATGACAGGCATGAGCCACCACACCCGGCACTGTGGTATGTGGTACTGATTGCTGCTGGGTGTGAGTCTCCACATCCAGTATTGTACATGGTTAACTGGGGATCAAACCTGGGCCCTTGCAGCTTGCAAGACAGGCGCTGGAACCACTGAGCTAAATCCCCAGCCCCTCTGGGGTCTTTAAAAGCAGACAAGAAGCTGGATGTGGTGGCGCCTTCCTATAATCTCAGCACCAGTCAGGATGAGGCAGGAGAATCGTGGTGATTTAAGGCCAGCCTCAACTACATAGCAAGACATTATCTCAAAAAACCAAAGAAAAGAAAGAATGAACAAATGAAAGAGGAGGAAGGGACATTGAGTCAGGGAGCACAGGTGATTGATTGCTTTAGATTAAAAATTCCAGGGTCCTCTCGTCTGCTGTCCAGAAGGGAACATAGCCCTCACAACACCAGGATTCTAACTCGAGAGACATAAGTGCTGGACTCTCAGCCTCCCAAGGTGTTAGACAACTGGTTCCTGTTGTTTTTAGCCCCTAAATTGATGGTAGTTACAGTAGCTTTACAAAATATCAACCCAGTGGAGACTCATACCCAGCAGCAACCATCACCACACACCACAGTGCCGGGCGTGGTGGCTCACGCCTGTAATCCCAGCACTCGGGAGGCAGAGGCAGGAGGATTGTGATGTGAGTTTGAGGCTGAGCTCAGGGCCAGCCTGAACCACAAAGCGAGACCCTGTCTCCAAAAAACCTAAAAAAAAAAAAAAAAAAAAATCAACCCACCAGAATGTCTTCTGACTCCATCTTTGGGAAGGTCTTGGCCTGTTTCTGGTCTCAGCTGCCTTCTACTTGGAGCCAGGTGGACTCCAGGGCCATCAGCTCCTTTCTTTGGCTCCCAGACTGTTAGGACAACATTCAGGACCCACTCTTCTCACTGTATGTGGGAAATACTCACCTGTTCCACAGATCTTTTTGTTATTTCTAGTTCCTCTATAACCTCTTATTTATTTGATGTTCTGTTTTGAGATGGCATCTCACTGTGTAGCTCAGACTGGACTCAACCTTGCCAAGCCTGGCCTTGAACTCAAGATCCTCCCACTTCAGCCTCCCAAGTGCTGGGATTACAAGCATGTGCCACCACATTTGGCTTCATTCTAACTCTCGATGAACTCTTTCCTAGTGTATTTTTAACCTAAGTTCCTGTTTGTTTCTTTGGAAGCCCATAAAATCCAGGTGGGCTATACAGAGTCTCTCTAGCCTAGTTTGTATCAGGATTTTTTAAAAAATATGGTCTGGTATTCAATTTGTATAAGTGTCATGTTGATTATAAAATGGAAGTGACAGTGACATCACTCTTATTTGCTGTCAGTATGTGGCATGTTTTCTTCTTCTCTCATGGCACCACTGAACAGTGCTGAACGCCCTTGGTGGCCACAGAAAGGGGCATCGGGTAAAGTCCCGGGCTCTTGCCTCTGAGGACCCCAGAGGCCCTTGTGCCTTTGTGGGCCAACGGCTCTCTAGCAGGCAGCGCAGCACCCACAACACGACTGTCCTCTGCCTCTGCACTCAGGGTACATCCGCGAGGGCTTCCTGGCAGTGCAGCATGCCGTGGACAGAGCCATCATGCACTACCATGCCAACGCGTCAGCACGCCAGCTCTTCCAGAAGCTCACGGTGATCGCAAAGAGGTTCCCATTCCCCCCATTTATCTCAGACCCCTTCCTCGTTGCCATCCAGTACCAGCTTCCCCTGCTGCTCATGCTGAGCTTCACCTACACATCCTTCACCATCATCCGGGCTGTGGTGCAGGAGAAAGAGAGAAAACTGAAGGTAACCTCCTCGTGTGGCTCTGTGACATCTTGGCAAGTCAATTCTGGGAATGGTGCACCATGGCAGTGTGCATCAGGTTCCCTGAAAAAAACCACCCTCATTTTGAGCTGGCATCCTTCCTGTGCGCTGAGTCTCAAAAGCCAGAGCACAGGGTGGATGCTCACTGTGACTCCAGTCCTCTTAGCTTCCTTGAAGTCAGGTGGTATGTGTGGGTTCCTACAACCCTGTGAAGCACCGCAAGTCATGTGCCAAACTCGAGGTCTGATGGTGACCCCAGACCTGTGATGCAAGAGTCTCAAGGGTCCTTGGCACACTCGGGGTGCCTAGTTACAACTGAGCTGTGCCAGAAGTGTAACATGCACGCTGATTTTGAAGACAATACAAAAGTGTAATCAGGGGCCAGGGATTTAGCTCAGTGGTTCCACACCTGCCTTGTAAGAACAGGGTCCCGAGACTGATCCCTGAAAACCACTTACAACAATACCAGGGGTGGTGACTCAGGCCCACCAGCAATCAATACCACATACCACAGTGCCGGGTGTGGTGGCTCACTCCTGTAATCCCAGCACTTGCGAGGCAGAAGCAGGAGGATTGCTATGACTTCAAGGCTTGCCTGGGCTACATAATGAGCTCAGGGCCAGCCTGAGCTACAAAGCGAAACCCTGACTCAAAAAAAAATTAATTGGTCCCACTTTTATATGTTGAAAACAGAATATAAGAATTACATTTTGGATATAGAAGTAGAATATCCTATCAATTGAGGTTATTTTACTTGTCTCCTCCCACATTTGATGTGGCTATTATAAAACTTCAAGTTACACATGTGGCTTGCATTCACTGGACCTTGCAATTATTATAAGGACTATAGCAACAATGAGAGAAAATGTTCAGTTACACAGCTGGATGGGAATATAATCAACAGTGCATGTAGATCAAGGGCAGCCATAGTTATAGACAGGCTTACATAAACATGGGAAATCACAAAGCATGCCAAAGGCCACTGAAGTCATAATCTGACTTATAAGGAACAAATCAATAGTGTCACCTCTATACTCATACCAACAACACTGCCATGACCCAGAACTTATTTGCAATTTCTCCTCTGGAAACTTCCCCGGGGCTAGTGGATTGACACTTAGAATATTCTTGAACCTGCGGGGGTTGGAGGTTTTAAACTGCTACAGAAAGGAAGCTGGGAAACTGTTCAGTGACCTGTTTGGGTGCCTGAAAGAACAGTGATAAAATGAACATAGATCAATGATCGTAGTGTTAAGATAGCAGTAGTTCAGATACACCAATCAAATGAGTAGGCAGAGCATTATATGATTATGGAGTGTAAGGGATGGATAGAGGAGGGACCAGTATATGTCATCTTTTTATTTTTCTGAAAGTTTGAAATTGTGCATAAGCAAGTGTTGGAAAATCAACTATCTAGCCTCACCCTAGCAGGTAAGTGTCAGTTAATCAGTCCCAGTCCCTCCACCTGTGCAGTGCCTCCTATTGGAGCCCTCTGTGACCTGACTATCATCTATCTGCTATCCATTGTGGTCATCACAGAGCACTTGAACTGAGGAGCTGAATTGTTCACTGTATTTAATTTTAGTTATGTTGAAATAGCCACATGTGGCCCCTGGCTATCACTGGATGGTGCAGCTTCAGATGCGCACGACTCCCAATCGGGGTTGGTCAGTGGAGGAGCTGAGCCTCTTCACCATACTTTCTAAGGCAGGGCTTGAGTCAGGGAAGGAAAATGTGGTCATAGCCATACCTAATATTGACCCCTGTGCTTCCAATAAGGAGTGCCCTTCCTCAGATTCTGGCCCCTCCTTTTGGACCAGTCAAAGGCAAAGAAATGGATGTATACCTGTGGCTTCCAAACTTCACAGCCACACTCTGACCTGGTGCCATAACTCAAAGCCCAAGAGGCTGATGTCTGGTTGGCAACCTGCAGGATCTTTCTAATAAAAAGGATGAGCCAGGGCGAAGTTTTAGAGAGCAGACTTAATCCTACGTAAGCCTCGAACACACACAGGGAGTTTGGAATTGCCTCATAGAACACAATGACACTCCTGAAGGACTTTGAGAGAATTTTCCCACTTACCTAAGGTCTACTGGGCACGTGTCAGGCTTTCCAGAGGGCCAGGCAGAAAATGAGATATACTAGAATGAGGGGGGTTAGTGTGCTCAGTGAGGAGATACTCATGGCTCTCCCATGTGGGAGTCAGGCCACCACCAGGATGGTGACAGGAACACCACGACAGGGGCAGAAAAAGGAGGCCCTAAGTGGCATCCCAGAATGGCCTACAAGACGGGGTGGCTTTAAGACTGGAAAAGGTAGAGGAGGAAGATTCCTCACTCTACCTGCAAGGCTGAGCTGTTAAGGGTCACTGTGACAGCCAGACTTCTGCCTTCCAGCCACTTGTGCTGCCTGGTCTAGGCCTGTGGTCCACAGCACAGGCCTCCTGGTCCTCTTTCTGGTCCACTGACACACCCCCACCTGTCTACACAAACACACACCCCTGGGGAGATGTGGCCAGTGGCCTGCAGATGTGATGCTTTCCATCCCTCGCAGGAGTACATGCGCATGATGGGGCTCAGCAGCTGGCTGCACTGGAGCGCCTGGTTCCTCATGTTCTTCCTCTTCCTCCTCATCGCAGTTTCCTTCATGACACTGCTCTTCTGTGTCAAGGTGAGTGTGGCTTTGACGAGGCCTCTGAAGGAAAGAGGATGCAAAGCCCCAATGTTTGGGCTGGGAGCTGCTGGATTGTCCATTGGCATGGATTGTCTCACGGCCGCTGACCACGGGTTAAGTCTCTTCTGAGCAGAGGACAGCGGGGCTTCCCACTGGCTGACACAAGGGCTCCTGCTGTTCCCACCAGCATCTCAATGAGAAAAATGTTTAAACCCCTCCTGGTCCATCTCTACTTTTCCTGCTGTGACTCACCACTCTCTCGGGCGGGCTGTCTTTCAGGTGAAGAAGGATGTTGCGGTGCTTTCGAGCAGTGACCCCTCTCTGGTGCTGGTCTTCTTGTTGTGTTTCGCCGTTTCAACCATCTCCTTCAGTTTCATGGTCAGCACATTCTTTAGTAAAGGTGAGTCCTTTTGCTCCCTGAAGCCAGAGGACTTCATGCCAGATTATCTAAATCTTGGGAAACTGGGAGGGGGAGGTATGCAAGATAAATGATGAAAGGATATTGATGTAAATGACCCAGAGACTGTGTTGCCTAGATGGAAGACACTTGAGAAGCTGGGGCTGGATGCAGTGAGTCAGATACCTGTGGGAAAGGCAAAGAGGAACCCAACACCACCCTCCACCCTTGTGGAGTCCCTCAGACAGGAGCTGGAAAAGGGACAGAACACAGCATTGGTGTGGGCCAGGGAAGAGTCAGAGGGGCTTTGGGTGAAAGGAACTTGGCAAGAGGTAGGGATGGGCATTGTGTTGAGTGCTAAGAGTAGCCAAAAGAAGAGGTTCAGCCCATTTATCTACTTGATGATTGTAGTTCCATTTGAGGTTATCTCTGCTGTTTGAGTTTTGTGTATTGTATTTATTCCTCCACTTCGGTTTTTTGCCTTTGCTGCTTCTGTTAGACCAAGAAAAATGCCTGAGGTTCTCTTACCTCTCATGGTTTGGAAGATATACATTGTGTTTGTCTTCTTGTAGGAATGACCCTTAGCAACTCATCCCAGATATGATTCAATCTGACCACACTCTAAACTCATCAGCTCCCAAGCTTCCCAGTATGTAGCTTATTTTGTTTTTCTGAAAAGCACAAGCAATTAATTAATTTTTTTTTTAGTTTAGTTCAGTTTAATTTTGTTTTTTTGAGACGGGTCTCACTTTGTAGTTCAGGCTGGTCCTGGGCTCACTATGTAGCCCAGGTGTGCCTCAAACTCATAGCAATCTTCCTGCCTCTGCCTCCCAAGTGCTGAAATTACAGGGGTGAGCCACCATGCCTGGCACTGTGGTGTGTGGTTACCGGGGATCGACTCAGGACCTTGCGCTTGCCAGGCAGATACCTGAACTACTGAGCTAAATCCTCAGCCCTAGTTAATAATTTATATGCATATAATATCTAACTTTTTTGTGTGGTCTACTTTTTGGGTTTACTTTTTAATGTTGAACTTTACCCCTGAGTAGTTCTTTCACTGTAGATCAGTGAATAGTTAGTTAATTTTTGGGGGATTTCCCAAAGATGTTGTTATTTTGCCTCATTCTTACATAATATTTTGGTTGCATATAGCCTTCTCCCTGGGTAGATAGTTTATTCTGCTTTTTTACAATGTCACCTTATTGCCACCTACTGTGTATGGCATTGGCATCTGCTGATGGGTGGTATGTGGCTTTCTTTTTCTTATGAGTATTTCTTTCTTAAGGATTTCTATCTTCTCCAGTTAGTATTTTGTCAGCTTCTGATTTTGTTTTTCCTATCATTCTCTTCTTTTAGGCCTTTGTCAGAGCCTGTCAGTTTGTCCTACAAGTCTCTGAACTGTCTTTTAATACTTTAAGAAATCTCTTTCTAGCCAACTGTGATGATGCATACCTGGTCCCAGCATTCAGGAGGCTGAAGTGAGAGGATCACTTAAATCTAGGAGTTTGAGAATAGTTTGGGCAATACAAATAAAAATGCCAGTTTTGGGGCCGGGGATTTGGCTCAGTCCTTACAGGCGTAAGGACCTGGGTTCGATCCCCAGTCACCACATACCATACTGGGCATGGAGACTCACGCCCAGCAGCAACCAGTAGCACATACCACAGTGCTGGGCGTGGTGGCTCATGCCTGTAATCCCAGCACTCGGGAGGCAGAGGCAGGAGGATTACTGTGATGTGAGTTTGAGGCTGAGCTCAGGGCCAGCCTGAACCACAAAAGCGAGACCCTGTCTCAAAAAAACTAAAAAAAAAAAAAAAAAAGGCCAGTTTCACTGAAGAACTTCCTTGGTGGTACAATAAAAATTATTAATTTTATTAAGTTGATTCTTGAATATACAGTAAGTACCTGACTTGTGATCATGTTCTGTTGTGGAAGAATTATTCACAAGTCAGATTTGTTCATCAGCCAACAAAGTGAGTCTTGTACAGTATACCTGCAAAAGTTCACCACTGAAACGTTCATAAGTCAGGGACTCAATGTACTTTGTTTTAACATTCTGCATGACAAAATGGAAGGCACTCATAAAGTATTTGTGCCTTATACAATATATGCTTATCTCTTCAGGAGTAGTGTGTGCACAGTTGTTTGAGTTATTAGCTAAACAGGCCACTTTTTCACACTGCACCATTTTTGCCTGAAAGAATGGCCATCAGACTATAGTTCTTTATATCTGCATGGAGTGTTTTTCAAATCTAAGCCTACTTTATCTTAAAAAATGAAAACCACTGGTAATTTTATTATCTATCTTATGTCTAATAAAGTCAAGCTTTCAAACAAAACGTTGAATTTTACAAACTCAGATTTACCACTATGAGCTTGACAGCTTCCCAATACCTAAAGAGATTTTTATGAAACTGGTGATAATATTGATAAATGTGATTTTTTGGTATTGTGTAATAACATTTATTGATTTTTAGAGGATCTACATGACCCCATAAGCAGTATTTTTTTTTTAAGGTTTTTTGAGACAGGGTCTCACTTTGTGGTTCAGGCTGGCCCTGAGCTCAGCCTCAAACTCACATCACAGCAATCCTCCTGCCTCTGCCTCCCGAGTGCTGGGATTACAGGCGTGAGCCACCACGCCTGGCACTGTGGTATGTGGTACTGGTTGCGCTGGGGTGAGTCTCCACGCCCAGTATTTTTATGTGGTTACCGGTGATCGAACCGGGCACTTGCGCCTGCAAGACAGGCACCAGAACCACTGAGCTATATCCCCGGCCCCCTATAAGCAGTATTTTTAAAAGACAAATTCATCATGCTAAAATTACAGGTGGCTCACACCTGTAATTCAAAGTGTAATACAAACCAAAGGCTTTTAATATGAGACGTTCACTGGTTAGTTTGATTGCACCTATGGTATAATGTCAAAAAAGAATACCCACAAATGTCTATAAAGACTAATGTAACATTCTTTCTTTCTCCATCTGTATATCTGAGTGAAACCACTTTTCCTTATTTTTCATCAAAAACAGAGTGTAGTAGAAAAATGCAGAAGCAGCTAGGTACATCCAGCATATCTGTTAAGTCAGATATTACAGGCATGGCAAAATGTTAATTAATGCTGTTTTTCTTACAGAATTATGGAAAATCTAGTTGTTTTTTATTTTAAAAGTTTATGTTGAGCCAGATATGGTGGTACACCCCTAAAATGCCAGCAGTTCAGGAGATTGAAGTATGAGGAACTCAAATTCTAAGGCTCTGTCTCAAAAAATAAGTTTGTATTTATCATGGGTTTATTGTTGTTGTTTTACTTTTTAGTACTGGGTACTGAACCTAGGGCTTTTGCACTTAGCTATATTACCAGTCCCTTCTCTTTTCAGAATCTGTCACTAAATTACCCAAGCTAGGTTCAAACTTGTAATTCACCTTCCAGAGTTCTGGGATCACAAGCATGTCCCATCAGTCCTGGATTGTTCTTTTAAATTGTTTAAAACTTCAAATTTTCGAGCTGGATGTGGTAGTATACATATGTAATCCCAGCAATCAAAAGACAGTGGCAGTTGGATCCCTGCAAGTCTGAGACAAGCCTGAGATAACTAGTTAGTTTTTGGTCTTCCTGGACTCTATAGGGAAGCCCTGTTTGAAGAAGAACAAGGAGAAGGAGGAGGACGAGGAAAAAGGGAAGGAGGAAAGGAAAAAAAGCTTTCTGTTATTAATTTCTCACAGAGTTAATATCGAAATAGATCGATCATACATACCAGGAAGCGCTTTGGTGTCTTCAACGATATTTTAGAGTATAAAGGGTCTGACACCGTAGGCATGGAGTGACATAATGTTGTCTCCTGACCTACATGGTCACTTGCCTTTGTTGGCCCTTTGCTTACATATGACCTTGAAGCCTTCATTTTCTCATTCTGTGCTTTGCTGCTCTGTCTCTATGGAACACACTCTATTCTTTATTTCCCTTTTCACTCCCCGCCTACCCGGGAGGCCAAGCTATGGCAGGGCAGCTGTTTGCCCTGTTCTGTGTGCAGCCATCTCCCTAGTGCCAGGAGCAGTGTGACACAGACTAGGTGCTCAGAGAGCATCTGATGGATGAGTGAATGGAAGAGGTCACCCATGGCCTGGGACCATGGCGTGGGGGGAGGGCAGGACAAGAATCTAAGGTTCCACCCAAGTGTGCAACATCAGAATCACCTGGGTGGGGAGTCTATAGGAAGGGGCTGCAGACCCCAGGCAGGGTGCCATCCCAGGACACTGCCTGCAGCCCTTTGGTGCTAGGACTTGGATGGGGTCCAGGCTCCTCGTGACCACTGCTACCTGGACGAGCGCCCTGGTGAGTTTGTAGCATGGCCCATGTTGCTACTTTCTCCCTGCAGCCAACATTGCAGCAGCCGTGGGCGGCTTCCTGTATTTCTTCACATATATACCCTACTTCTTCGTGGCTCCCCACTACAATTGGATGACGCTGAACCAGAAGCTCCTGTCCTGTCTCCTGTCCAACGTTGCCATGGCAATGGGAGCCCAGCTCATAGGAAAATTTGAAGCTAAAGGTGAGTGTTGTTGATGTGACCAGCTGTTCTTGCTGATTCTTGCCCAGAAAGTCTCTTGTGTAAACTGTATCTGGCAGAGGAACTTACCTCAGGTGACGAGGAGGCTCATCAGGACATCTGCAGCCAGAGGGCTTCATCAGCAGAGAGGCACTAAGTATGTCTGGCCTCTGTGGTGGTCCTCAGCATCTACCTTCCTGGGACTTTTGCATATTGTTCTGGCTCTGCTGGTAGGAAAGAAATATAATCTACCTTCAGAAGGACTGGACTGGGCTCATGTAAGATGCTCTCAGCCCTCCCCTCTCCAGATAGTCTCTTTTCTAGGCCAAATGCTCTCATTTCTTGCAGGCATATGAGCTGGTCTATTTGTGCTGCTATCACAAAATACCCAAGACTGAGTAATTTATAAAGAACAAGAATTTTTTCTCACAGTTCTGGAAGCTGGAAAGTTCAAGATCAAAGTGCCAGAAGATTCAGTGTCTAATGAGGGTTGTCTGTGCTTCTAAAATGGCACTTTTAATCTTTCTTACATGGCAGGAGAGCAACAAAGAACAAAGTTTGTCCTGCAGGCCCACTTTTGGCTCATTCAGGAGGACCCCCTCCCAATACTGTTGTCCTGGGGACCAATTCCAACACTTAAATATTTAGGTGAAACATTCAAACCATAACACTATGCAATACCTAGTTGTTTTTTCTTTCTTTCTTCCTTTTTTTTTTTTTTTTGAGACAGGGTCTCAGTCTGTAGTTCAGGCTGGTCCTGAGCTCAGCCTCAAACTCACAGAAATCCTGCCTGTGCCTCCTGAGTGCTGGGATTATAGGCATGAGCTACCATGCCTGTCATTTTTTGGTATGTGGTGCTGAGTGCTAGTGGGTGTGAGTCAGCATGCCCAGAATTGTTGTATGTGGTTACTGGGGATCGAACTCAGACCTTGTGTTTGCAAGACAGTCGCCGGAACCACTGAGCTAACTCCCTGACCCAGGTTGTAGCTTCCAAAGCTCTGGATCCCTTAAGTAAGCACAGGAATACCTAGTGATTTTGACTATAACATTTTAAACAGTTATCAGTGTCCTCTAGCACTTTAGCATTTTAAATACATATGCTTTTATGTTTAGTAGTGTGCTGATAAAATATAGACTTTGTGCAAGAACAGACCCTTCTAGGGTTCAAACTTTTTTTGTTTTTGATATTTTTTTGACACAGGGTCTTGCTTTGTATATCAGACTGGCCCTGAGCTTACTACGTAGCCCAGGCAAGCCTCAAACTCAGAGCAATCCTCCTGTCTCTGCCTCCCAAGTGCTGGGATTACAGGCATGAACTACCACTCCCAGCATCGTGGTATATGGTACTGATTGCTGGTGGGCGTGAGCCACCATGCCCGGCATTGTTGTGTGTGGTTACTGGGGATCAAATTCCAGACCTTATGCTTTCAAGGCAGGCAGTGAAACCACTGAGCTAAATCCCTGGCCCTCAATTTTTTTTAAAAAAGCCAGTTCCGAAACTATAGGACACCCTCCTCAGTCTTTTGTTTTCAATAATAGACACATCTCTGGGTGTTGATAAATGAACATTTACCCAGGCTAGAGACAGCTACTTCCCTGTAGGGCCCTCAGATCTGCAGAGGATGGCTGCTCAGGTCAAAGTCTGTACGGACTAAGATGTTGGCAAATCACGAGCTCCATTAAAGCGAGATTTATGTGTATCTCTCAGCTTTAAGAAAGCCATAAATGTACCTCCACTTACTCAGCCTGGCCTTTTTCCAAATCATATGTGTGCATGTGTGGGAATGTATGTATGTATATTCATATGTACATAAATGTATATATGTATATTTATACATGTCTAGAGTTAAATATAAACTGTTCTAGCCAGTTCATAAATTTTTTGCTGGTTCTTAAAGACTTGAAAGAAGTTGACAGATTATAGTTCTAGAAAGGGAATTGTCACATCAGCTTTGGAGCAACACACATGTGCATACATGTGCCATCTGGAGCCACAGGGTCCTCAAGCCCTTCCGGTCTGCCTGATTTTGAGCCATCTTCTGGTGTGTCCTCAGGCACAGGCATCCAATGGCAAAACCTCCTGAGTCCTGTCAATGTGGATGATGATTTCTGCTTTGGGCAAGTGCTAGGGATGCTGCTGCTGGACTCTGTGCTCTATGGCCTGGTGACCTGGTACGTGGAGGCCGTTTTCCCAGGGCAGTTCGGTGTGCCTCAGCCATGGTACTTCTTCCTCCTGGTGAGTCCTAATGCCCCTGCTCAAGTGGGGCCACCTCTGTGGAGGGTGGGGGTATCCCTGACACTCATTCGATGCCTGCATAGACCTGGGATGAAAAGGCTCAGTGAGCTGTGTGTCCTGACGGACCTTGGGATTGGTTCTGAAAGGCATAAAGACTTGTTCCTTCTCCCCTGGTCTGAGATGAAGGGGCTTCCAGGCCCCCGGCCTTAGGACCAATATTCTCAACCTCTGCGGTCTGCCTTCTTGCTCATAAAAAATATTGGGTTTTCTGCCTGTAAAACAATACAGTTTTGTAAGTGATCACATTATTGGAATATACAGCGCTTCCCATTGCGAGTGAGGAGCATCACTGGCACTCAGGCAGTGCCTCTTCCTGTCCTGTGCACTGTCAGGCGGGACTCACAGAGGCTCATGTATCATGCACAGATTTGCTTCATGAAAAAGCCTGTATTGGCTGGGGGTGGTGGAGGATTTTCCTAATACGTTCAAGCCCTAGGCTCAATTCCACGCATGGGAAAAATAAAAATAGAAATAAGACCGTACTATAAAAAATTCATGAAACTCACTTTTAAAAGAAGATACGCCATCCATCTTAGATTGAGGGGGGAGCAGTGCTGGGGACTGAACCCAGGGCCTTCTTGCTAAGGTACATCTCAGCACCCCCCCCTTTTTTTTTAACGTTTTGGATAGAGTCTTACTAAGTTACTAAGTTGTCCAGGCCGGGCTCCAGTTCAGCTTCTCCAGATGCTTGGGATTATAGGCATGGGCACCACATCCAGTTTAGGTGCCTCAAATATGTATATAGGTTTGTCTATTAGTTTTAGATTTTTATTTAAAGATATAAATCTTGTTTATCCATAAATATATTTAATTATACACCTTTTATGAGTCATCTTTATTCACAATGATTGCAAAATATGCATTCCACATATTTAACTAGTTCTCTATTGCTGGGCAAGAGCCACTTCTTATTCTCTCTCTCTCCCCCCCTAGAGTTGTTCTACCACTGAGCTACATCTACAGATGTTTTTAAATTTTGGAACAGGGTCCCACTATGTTGCCCAGAATAACTTTGAACTTGAAATCCTTCTGCCTCAGTTTCCCAAACTCCTGAATAGCTGGAACTACAGGTGCATGTCCCTGTACTCAGCTACATAATTTCATTTTTTGCTTCAATAAGTACTTCTCAAGTGTCCCTTGTTATATTTCATCAGATCTAAGGTGACCATTAAAAGTAGCTGTAACTTTGTCTTTCATTACGGAAGAGGTTAAACTATGGCATTTTGTGATCAAGATGCATTCTGATTTCAAAGTCACATCAAATATGAGAAATGTGTCCCTCAAAACCAATGAGATACACTATTCCATACTTTGGGAATACACAGGGAAGATAGCTGCAGACTGGTAGGTCCCCAACCCACAGCCTGCCCTCCAGAGACCCTGCCCACTGTGTCATTTGCACAAGGGTTCTCTTGGGATGGAGTATTAAAGCCTGTGGCTCTATTCTGACCCCTAGCTCAGTGCTTGTCACTGTGGTAGCTGAGAATGGATAGAAAGAGGTCTCTGCTGGTCATGAAGCCATGTGTAGCTTGAATAAGGAAACAGGTAGTGTGGAGATGTGGCTGCTTTCCCTTTAGGGCTGAATATCACTCTGGAGGGGAGCATTCAACAACATTTCTTCAACTGTGTTCAGTGTTGTGTGCCTATAATCCCTGAAGGCTGAGGTAGAAAGATCACAAATTCAAGCTCAGCCTGGACAATTTACTGCCTTAGCAAGACTCTCTCTCAAAATAAGAACAAAAAGATTGGTGATGTAGCTCAGTGCAAAGGCCCTGGATTTGTTTCTCTGTACTGGAGCCAAAAAACCAAAAACCAAACAAGCAAACAAATAAAAAAAACAAATAATTCTCTCTTCATATTAATATCATGATTAATACACTCCTTTTCCTCTTTCACCTCTGAGGTGATATTCACAGCAAGCCTATGAATGATTGTGGTGCCCATTTGCCAGATTGAGAAGCTGAGGCTTAGACTTTCCCAGGGACAGCTGAGTCAGGGGCTGCTAGAGGACTCACTCTGAGGAGTGTCCACGTCACCTCTGTCCTCTTGGAGATTAGCTGAGCCATGTTACTGCCTATTTTATGTGTCAGCATTTGTTTTGTTGGCCACAAACAAAATGGACTGACACACGTGAATGATATCTATCTGCCTCCATCCCAGCCATCTTACTGGTGTGGGAGCCCAAGGACGGTCATAGGGAAAGAGGAGGAGGACAGTGACCCCGAAAAAGTGCTCAGAACTGAGTACTTCGAAGCTGAGCCAGAAGACCTGGTAGCTGGGATCAAGATCAAGCATCTGTCCAAGGTACCACTCCCAGTGGGGGCACAGCAAGGGACCATGGGAATTGGCTGGTCTTCCAGCACCCCTTGCTCTCTCCCGGCCTCATTCTTTCCCAAGCACCTGATAAAGGAGGGCTGGATTCCCTCGGCCACTCTGCACATATTTCTAGCACACAGACCACCTCTGTGTGTCACTCTCAGTGCCCAGCGCAGGACCAGACTGGGGGTGATGTGAAAGAACATGCAGTCACATCTGTGCCTCCTGTCATCTTCTCTTACGTGCTCTGCTGTGCTGTACTGGGTGCCATAGGCTTTCCAGGAGAGACATCAAGGAAGTAGTGGGACATGTCAGTGGGAAGGGGAGAGCGGAGATACACAGCCTGTACCCCTCTGCATGCTGATTGGCTCTGGGCTTGGCTTCTGAGATACCCAGGCCACATTCCATGAGAGGCCTATGGAGAAAGGCCACTGAAGACCAAGGAAAGTCCAGTGCAGTCTTCCTCACCTGCAGGTCTTCCAATTGAGGAATAAGGAAAAGGCAGCTGTCAGGGACCTGAACCTGAACCTGTATGAAGGACAGATTACCGTTCTGCTGGGCCACAATGGGGCAGGAAAGACCACCACCCTGTCCATGCTCACAGGTGAGGGGTGGGCCTATTCCGCCTGTGGCTGGCAGTCTCCACTCAGCACTGCTGCATGCCAGTCTGGCTTTGTTCCCCTACACAGCTTTCAGCCTTTCCCAGCTCTGAGACCTGAGATGCTCTCATACCCAGCAGAGCCTCAGCCGCACAGCCCAGGGGGTCATACAGGGCACCTTGCGATGCCAAGCTTCTTTTCATGAATGCTCAAACCTAGCAGCATCAGTAGAAGCAACCATGGTAAAGTCCCAAGCCACTCAGGGCTGGTCCACCTCATCCTGATAACTGTTTGGTCACAAGCCCTCTTTAGAGACCCATGCCTGGCATGTCGCAGTCAGCTGTACAGTGGCTCTTTGTCTTCCTGAGTATCGAGACCTCTTAGCCATCCAGGCCCAGATCTGAGATGAGGTCTTGTGATAGTGATTCATTCGGTGCCTGTACACATTTGTATCTGCAAGTGTGTGTGTTTCTCATCCCTAACAAGTTTGTGTGCCCTGTAGCAGGGCCATGTCCCTGTCCCTCCTGTTCTCTGCTGCTCAGGTGGACAGAGCCCACCATGGTGGGGAAGACAGGTGCCTGGCACTCTCCCTCACTCATGGTCCTTGAAAAAAATGAAGGGAACCTGTTTATAAGCAAGGTTTTCATGCTGAATCTGGGGGTCTTCTGCTTGGCTGCAGGACTCTTCCCCCCTACCAGTGGACGGGCCTATATTAGTGGGTATGAAATTTCCCAAGACATGGTTCAGATCCGGAAGAGCTTGGGTCTATGCCCCCAGCATGATGTCCTGTTTGATAACCTTACAGTTGCTGAACATCTTTGCTTCTATGCACAGGTGAGTCCATAGATGACAGGGACTTGTCGGTGGTAGTGTTTCCATTACTTACGTGTGACATTAGCCTCCAAGCAAAGCAAAGTTTGATGAACTCTTCTGCCAAAACCAGAATAAGTGCACTGGCAAGCAGGATACTTTGGGAGAAGACAGTCAAGCCAAGGAGCTTGCTGGGTAGGGTAAGCTCTCATCAACAGCACAGCCTCATCCCTCTTTGTCCCCTGCCATTTCAGCTGAAAGGCCTGTCTCGCCAGAAATGCCCTGAAGAAGTCAAGCAGATGCTGCACATCCTCAGTCTGGAGGACAAGAGGAACTCACTGTGCAGGTTCCTGAGTGGAGGCATGAAACGCAAGCTCTCTATTGGCATCGCTCTCATCGCAGGCTCTAAGGTACAGAGTGGTGGGCCCAGCACCACAGGGTAGGTCCCCACATACAATGGACAAGTATAGGGCAGCAGTGCCCAGGGCTTTGGGTTCTAGAACTCAAGCCACTCCAGTCAGCTCAAGTTGCACAGGCCTCCAGCACAGCCAGCCTGAGACGTAGCTCCGCCACCATCACGAGGCTGTGCCCCTGCTTCCCAGGTATTGATGCTAGATGAGCCCACGTCAGGAATGGACGCCATCTCCAGGAGGGCCATCTGGGACCTGCTTCAGCAGCAGAAAAGTGACCGCACCATTCTGCTGACCACCCACTTCATGGATGAAGCAGACCTGCTGGGGGACCGCATTGCCATCATGGCCAAAGGCGAGCTGCAGTGCTGCGGGTCTTCCCTGTTCCTCAAGCGGAAATATGGTAAATATGGTGGGTGGCAAGTGGTGGCAGGCAGCCTCCGACCCATGGCAGAGTTAGTGCTCCCTTCCCTATGGGAACTGCCCACTATGGAAGCCTTAGTGACAGGCCCTGAGGTCAGCAAGGAGAGGCTTTCTCTCCACTTCCTGTTCTCTCACCCCAGTAGAGGACAGAAGTGAAAACTAAGAGGTGTAGGTCAGAACATCTGGATAGTTGGACTGTTTCAGATGTGATCAGAGCTCTGAAGAGCAGTGGTCTCTGGAGAGGCCACACACACTTGGGGTCCTAAAACAGCCCAAGACAGTGGACAGAGACCCAGGTCAGGGCCTAGTTTTACAGGGTATGTGTAGCTTCCCTGTGAAGATTGTCACCTGGTCCAGTATGGCACTGGTGTGCCACCTACTCCAGTACCAAAGACACAAGGGAGCCTTTCCTCTTAGAAGCCCAGGGCTCCCACTTCTGCTCTGCTGAGTTTTCAGTGTCCGGAATGCAACCCCAAAGATCCCCAGTGAGGCCACAGCAGACTGGAGGGACCTGCAGGGGCATCCTTATCCTGAATGGTTATATGCCCTGCAAAGATACTGGAGTTCCCTTTCCAAGAAAAAGGACATGGTACAGGACAAGCAGCTATCTGTACCACAGCCTTGAGAACTTCACTTGCTACTGCCTGCCTGACTGCCCAGGGTCCCTTGTCCTTGAGATGAACATGAATGTGATAGTTCCTGCACAGTGATGCTGGGTAGGAGACGAGAACAGGGATCTGATGTGTGCGATACAGTTGGCAGCTCCTGGTCTTTTTAAATTTCTTCCTGTGAGACAGTCAGTGTTAATCCTGCAAAAAAGATCCCCTCAAACACTCACATTGTTATTCACGTTGGTTCCCTTTCATGGTGGTTGTACCTTGTGAAAGGCTCTGGCTGCCAAAGGTGATCCATTCTATATTCAGCATTCCAGGTCCCTCACACCTTCCCCCAGCTAAGGTTTGGTAGGCAGAGGGTAAAGACAGCGTGGAGGAGCCCTGAGGTGTGTCTGTCCTTGCTCATTTGCCTCTGGCTTTCCAGCTTTTTACCCATGAAATGACCTGGTATGAGCCCCATTGAAGGCAGGAAGAAAAGTGAGGGGACAGCTAAAGGACTTCATGCCTAGCCCATGTGTTCCAGGTGCTGGTTACCACATGACACTAGTGAAAGAACCACACTGCAACCCCAAAGCCATTTCCCAGCTGGTGTACCACCACATCCCCAATGCCACTCTGGAAAGCAACGCTGGTGCCGAGCTGTCCTTTATTCTTCCCAAGGAGAGCACACACAGGTATGTGTCCTAGAAAGATGAGTGCACAGGTATGCCTTCCAGGTAATCCCCACACTGGAGCAAATCTGAGAGGGGACCTCTGTGCTCAGTTACTTGCTCTGCCGCTCTGGTTTGGTGGGTGCCAGCCAGTAGCTCCCGGGTCATGGATGGTCAGCCCATGGGAATGTTTGGTTGGATTCAGGAAGATAGGCCTCTTAGGTGGGGCTGCTTCTAAGATGAAGAGACACCCCTGACTCTTCAGGGGTCTTCAGGGGCTACCTGCCATGTTACTCAGCACAAGAGTCCCTCTGATAGGATTAAACATGCTATAGCTAAAACTTAGAATCATCTGTGGAACTGGAACTTGCATTTGAATATCAGTTTTGATTGTATATGACTTTCTGATTGCAGATTTTTTTTTTTTTTTTTTTTTTTTGAGACAGGGTCTCGCTTTGTAGTTCAGGCTGGCCCTGAGCTCAGCCTCAAACTCACATCACAGCAATCCTTCTGCCTCTGCCTCCCGAGTGCTGGGATTACAGGCGTGAGCCACCACGCCCGGCACTGTGGTATGTGGTACTGGTTGCTGCTGGGCATGAGTCTCCACACCCAGTATGGTATGTGGTTACTGGGGATTGAACCCGGGTCCTTGCGCTTGCAAGACAGGTGCCGGAACCACTAAGCTAACTCCTGGGCCCTGATCGCAGAATTTGAGACAAGACGTTCGTCTGATCACTGTCACACACAGGGCAATTTCCTATGAAGCCCTTCTCAAACAAGGGTACTAGTAGGCAGGGTGTGGCAGTCATGGCAAGTAACAAGTCTCTTGAGGGTCATGAGCCAGCCCTAAAGGCCTCTTCTGCACAGGGTGCACTGCCAACCAGCCTTGAAGAGTGCAAGTCGGGCAGGCTGGGCTCTCCCCGGCCCCAGTAAAACAGATTTTTATGGATTTGTGTCTGACATTTTAGAAGAACAAGATAAATCACAGCCATTTTTTTTCCAGATGGGAACTGCTCCTCTTATTTATTTATTTATTTGGGCAGGGTCTCACTTTGTAGTTCAGGCTGGCTCTGAGCTCACTATGTACCCCAGGCAAGCCTCGAACTCACAACAATCCTCCTGTCTCTGCCTCCCAAGTGCTAGGATTATAGGCATGAGTCACCAAGCCCAGCACTGCGGTATGTGATTACCAGGGATCCAACCTGGGACCTTGCACTTGCAAGGCAGGCACCGGAACCACTGAGCTAAATCCCTAGCCCTATGATTTGTTTTCTTATGATGGTTTATACCCTTATTTAATAATATTATATATGATGGTAGTTCCTTTTCTGGTGTTGTGCCAACTACTGGATTTCTGAGATCAATTAAAACCCATAGTGGACCACCCAGCAAACTCCATATTCATCTAGATATAAAGTGCTATAAACAGTGGAGAGCACTAGAAAAAGGAGAGGAACAAGACTAACTTGCAAAGGATTATCCAGAAACAAAAGTGTCCAGTACTAACTGTACTCCAGTTCCAAGGCCGACCTTCCAACCCATCTAGATTTGATTGCTTCTTAGATGAACTTTGAGAATTATGATGTTACCAGGCAGAACTAAAGCTCTCCCCTTCATGCCAACTTCTCTGCCACTCTCAGATGTTACTTGAACTCTATTCACATCATACAATCATGCAGAAACGATGAGAATTTGAAGAAATAAAATTTAAAAACTAAAACAGGGCTACCAAGGACACTCTTCTTAAATAAAAGGTTGGCATTTTTTCACCCTTGATCCTGGTATGAGAAGGGCCTTGTGACTCCTGAGATGCCCTCAAGGCAAATTC